>CAEFZY010044558.1:0-45641 GCA_903066815.1 Brachyrhaphis roseni
AACACCACATTGTTTTCCTCATGTTAAAAAGCAACTTTCTCTCTCTCATTTTCTCTCTTTCTTACATAATTAATAGGGTACTCAATATATACACACACACACACACACAATAAGCCCTACATTTGTTTAGGGTTAGGGTTTTGACTTTCTGATCAGGCGCCTGGTGGGGCAGCGCACAGGGGTCCACCATCAGCTGTTAAACCCTCCCACCCCTGCAGAGGGGTCTCAGAAGATGTTGGAGTGGAGAGGTGGGGGGGGGGGGGGATCGATGATGGCCACAGCGGCTCTGCTCTGTGTGTGTTTGTGAGGCAGCAATGATGGAGAGAGGCAGGCGGGCGGAGAGGGAAAGAGGGGGTGATGCTGTTTAAACAGCCCAGCTTTGATTGACAGGGCCGGGGGAAAATGGGGGGCGAGAGGAGGAGGCTGAGCAAGTGCTTGGGTAAAGAGAAGAGAAAGGTATCAGAGGAAGAGGGGTGGGAGGGTGGCTGGAAACTAAAAACTGCTGCTGAAGGGAGGGCGGAGGAGGAAAGTGGGCTTTTAATTACCAGGACAGAGGCAGATGCAGCAGAATGGTGCCCCCACCTCAACAGCACACAAGCAGATGTTTTTTAGTTTTTTATTCTTTTTTTCCCCCACACCCTCCCAAACAGCTGGAATTCATCAGTTTCAGTATGTGTGCACTTATTAGGACTGAAAGTACACCTTTTATTGTTAGACACTCATTTCTCCACCCCCCACCCTTTTTTTTTACCGAGTCCGATCCTGACCGGTTCCGCTTTTTTTCCACTGCAAAATAAAACCATGATGCTGCTCCGTTCTCCGCCTAATATATGGGATACTATATAAAAATAATTATATCATTATGTAGAGCAATAAATAAAACACATTTGCAAATTTCCTCGCAAGCTGAGCCAAACATAACTGATCACAAATAGTAAAATGAAAATTGAAATTCAAAACAAAAAAGTTAAGAGTGTGTCTAACTTCAGCAACAATTAGCAGCCAGTAAGCAATTAGAAAGTCGTTTTTGAAAATTGTACAAAAAAAACAACAACAACCCAACAGTATGGAAACAAAGCTGAAAACAACAACAACAAAAAAAACCCAAATCAAATATTACCCATCATTAAATAATTAAATACTTACCATCTATGGTGCATACACACAGAATGGCAAGACACACACAGCAGAGAACAGATTATTATTTTTTTTTAATCCAGAGGTTTTTCTGCGGTTTGGTTTTCAGCAGTTGTAGACAAAATCAGATCCCACTCCTCACTCAACGACCCCCTTCAGCATCCAGCAGCAGGAACCCATCAGTTTTAACAAGGGTGTGTGTTTATTAGGAACAGAAACACCTTTTAAAGGTAAAGATTCATTATGATTTAAAAAAAACAAAACAAAAAAACATATAACCCTGTTGAACCATTTTTGTGCAAGGCTATAACTCAAAGAGGAGAATCATGTTTCTAAATAGAGAATTAAATAAAGTCTTACAGATCAAGTCACACATTTGATTTATTAAACATTATAAATTTTATTTATTTACTTATTTGCAATTTTATTTAAATACCACCTCGTGACTATAGAAAAAATAACATAGTTTAATAACTTGTTATGAAATGGATTCAATTTTTTAAATGTCTGTTTTCTATTTGAAAACATAAAACCACATCAACGTACACTGCAAAAATCTAAAATAATTCAGAAAATTAAAAAAATATATGTACAATTTAAAAAAAATTGCCAGAATATTTTTAGCATCAATTATATCACAGAAGACTAAAAACAAAAGATTTTCTTAATCCAGAGTTTATTTTTTATTTTTTTGCATTTTGAAATACAATATGAGACCCCACTCCTCAATCCACCATAAGTATTTTCCCACTTTTACAAAACTGATTGAAACACATTTGTGTGGACCAATGAAATCATAGTGCCCAAGTAAAAAAAAAAAAAAGAAAATTGAGAAAACGGTGCAAACCTTAAAAACGAAAGAACCACAATGTCCCTGCACATATAAAAATAAATTAATACTTTTGTGTGTCCAGTCACTGTTAATCTTATTTTTCTGGTCCTAAAAAGACTCTCACACACACAAACTTGAGGCTTCATTGGCCAATCACAATCACTTATGTACACCAAACGGCCAATGAGAAAGGTTTATGTACACTTAACGAGGTAAAGACTGTGCCACCAAACACACTTCCTCTGCCCCTACGAGCAGCTATATACACCCACCACGCTCCCCCCAAATCAACCAACTATTAAATAGCTTCTAGATTTTCAAACACGCGACACAGAGCAGACGTCATCAGAGGGAGTTTACAGCAAAATCAGACTGTTTTTGGAGGTCAAGAACAAAAAACAAAACCTGTACACAGTAGTACAAAATGTTAAATCGCAACAAAAAAAAAAGAAAATAAAAATCAGTTTGTTTTTAAAATATATGAATTTACACATAGTACACGAACACTCCAGATAAATAAAAAAAAACACACAAAAAAACAACAACATAAAAGTTGTATTTTTATTTAATTTTTGAATATTAAAGAATGCAGCTGAATAAATTTTCCTCGTTTTGTTAAGAGCTGGAAAGTGTTTCTATTAAATTAGTTGCAGCATAATCACCAGGAGCGCTGTAAAACATTTGCAATGTAAAAAGAAACACAAAAATCTCACCCCCTCCCCACCTATTTGGCCTCAGGCACTTGTGTTTGGAGCCTGAACGGCCAGTCCTGACTGATGGGTTGTTTTTTTTTTTGTTTGTTTTTTTTAAAGCGACCGCCGCGGTCGGCCTTTTAGGTCCTGCTCGAAGAGGTAGGTGCAAGCGGGGGGCTCAATCAGGAAGACGGGGCAGGAAAGAGGCTTTGTTTGCTGACAAGTGCATGACTTTTTTGTTTTGGACTCCAAGCTACGTGGATTACAGCATCGCGAATCAAGCTGCCTTTAAATCTTGAGTTTTCTTTTTAACCCCCTCCAAACCCCATCCTGTAAGTGTCTCACATCCATGACTGAGCCCCCCCCGTATCTGGCCCAGGGAAGAGACAGTCGACAGCAAGGCTACTGCGGTGACAGTGCGACGCTTGGCTCGCTGACGTTAACGGATCTGCAGCGCGCAGAGTGAAAGAGACGTTGGGAGAGAAGCAGCAGCCAGAAACATGTGGGGCGATTTCTTTTTTTTTTTTTTTCTTTTCACAACGCTGACCCGATATTCCCCTCGGGACTGCTGCGAGACAGATGTCAAACATACATCTGCTACTGTTCAGTGCTGTTCCAGGGAAGTGTACTTTTATACTTATTCATGTATTGCTGCTTGTTTCAGGTTTTTTTTTCTTCTTTTTTTTGATTTTTAGGTTTGTAGGTTTTCTGTGCGCCAGCTCAGCTGTCGAGCTAACAGCTCTGGTTAGCGGAGGCCCCTGAGAGTGAAACATCGAGACAGAAACGAAGAGAAGAAGCCGAGAGGAGAGGAAACAAGAATCAGAAACAATTAGCTTTAAACTTTCTTGGAAAGAAAGTTTAAAGCTTTTAGATGATTCAAGCCAAAAAAAAAACATGAGGAAAAAAAAAACGTATTTTATTCTGATGCTACATGGTGAAACTAACTTATAGAGAAACTAATAGCAATATTAAATTAAAACCCAACTAAAGACATTAAGAACAAAGAAGCAGTTAAAAAGAACACAACTATAAGTTAGACTGAAATAAATAGCACACATACACACACACACACACACATATATAAACAGAATTCAGGGTCAAGTTTTAAACCAGAAAAAGCTGCAGAACCGAAGTGAGCCGGCCCAGTTTGAGTGAGGGAGGAACTCCATGAAACGAATGGCAACACTTTTAACATTTGCTCTTCTGTCCAGTTGATGGACTCTGACCACAAAGTTGATCTTACAACTGTGCATATTTAATAAAGAGAGTAAAAAAAAAAAAAAAGCAATCAAAAACAAACAATAAAAAAAGTGTCATGTCTTCTCTTGGCCGGTGATGCCCACGGCTTTTTCTGCGACCCGGGGCTTTCCCGGCCCCGAGCCGTGTGTGTCGGTGTGTGCGTGCTGCAGTGCGAGGAAGGGGTTGGCGGCGATGGCCCCCTGGCTCTGCAGGTTGGCGAGGGGCAGCTGAGCGCCGGACAGCGGCATGGAGGGCATCTGGGCCGTGGAGGAGAGGGACTGCAGCTGCTGCAGGTCCTGATGCTGCTGCTGGAATAGCTGCAGGAGCAGCGCCTGCTGCTGCTGGTCCTGAGTCAAAGAGTGGAAGGTTAAAGTTAAAGACGTTTACGCCACAAACCCGTTTGGGAGAAATGGGAACTCGGCTCCTGGGGTTAGTGACGTACCGCAGACGACTGGGAGGACAGCAGCTGCTGGAGCTGATGCTGAAGCAGACGCTGCTGTTCGGACAGCAGGCCGAGCCGGGCGGCGCTGCGGGGTCAAAGGCAACAACGTCAGGAGAGAAATATGGAGCTGCTGACGCAACACACACACACACACACACACACACCCACCACACACACTAAACTGTTTCTCTTGCTACAAACCAACAACACGCGACGCAACAAAAATGACGACTCTGCTCCTGTACAGGTGCATCTCAATAAATGAGATCATCACAAGTTTATTTATTTCACTTACTCCAATTAAAAAAGGAAAAAACAAAACAAAACTCATTTTAAGATTGCTTTCAAATATTCCTTTAATACCAGATGTGTCAAAATCGAGGCCCAGGGGCTAAATCCAGCTGCTGCAGATTTTCATAAAAAGAACCATCAAGATAACAGATCTGTGGTTAAGTATTTTACTAATCAAATTAAAAAGGTTCTATCTTGTTTACTGCCAAATTACATCAGTGTGAGAGGATGTTCAATATGATGATGATGTGATGTTTATGGGTAGTTTTATCAATATGTTCAGCCATAACTGGCCCTCTGAGGACATTTGTGATCTTGATGTTTGGCACACCTGTTTCAGATAATTAGGATGATTCTGACTTATAACTAGTGAAAACAAGAATCTGGTTGTTGCTCACAGCGTGGCAACATTAAGCCTTTTAATGGAAAATTAAACAGAAGGAAGATCTGTGGCGGATCAGGTGCACAATAATACAGAAATAACTGCAGCACTGATAGGATGCTAAGTAAATGCTGGAAAGGAGCCCTGATCAAGTGCTGAAGTGCATATATTGCACATTTTATGGACATTTCAGTTGGCAAGATTTCTGTACGAGGATTACGCCAAAAAATTTTTTTATTGTGTTTATATTGTTTGTTAAACGTATGGGGTTTTATTATCTGAAAGTCACGTTCTGTGTATAATGAATCTATGTAACACGAGCTCATGTTTTCAGCTTAATAAGTGAAATGAATGAGCTGTTTGATAACATTCTACTACATTGAGATGCAGCTGTGCAGGTTCTTGTCTCACCTGTTCTTACTACCTGTTGAGCTGCTTTAATCCAGCATGAAGGCAAAATGGAAGAAAAAAGGAAGCTGTGAACTTTTCACTCAATAATTTACCCTGAAGACACAAACGGCTTCCTCGCTAGTTGAACGTTTTCAGAGAATTAAACATTTGTTTTTGTATGACTTCATGTTTTTACAGATGAGGTCATCGTAGGACAGGAAGTCGGATACCTGCTGTTAACGGGGAGCATGACGCCGGCCGCCGTTCCTGTAGTGTGGGGGCTGCCGGGGCCCGCCGGCGTCTGGATTACGCCGTTTAGCGCTCCGACGATCCCGCCGATGCCCAGCGGGTTTCCTGCGCCCAGAGCGCCCATCAGCCCGGCGACGCCGCCCAGCGCGGCCGTGGCGGCCATGCCGTTCAGCACCGGCTGAGGCGGGCTCTGGGAGACGGAGGGCGAGGCGGAGAGCGAGGAGGTGGAGCCGCTGCTGCTGTGACCTCCGCACGACGCAGTGTCCTTTGAGACAGACATACACACACGGTCATCGGGTGTTTTATGGTGCGGCGGTGCCGTGCTGTGTCCGCGTTCCTCTCCTTACCTGAGCTGTCACTGGTAAAGAAGAGTCTGTGGCTCCGAGGTGGGACCCCTTCACATCACCTACACAAAATCACAGTGTTAGTTTGATTAACCGCCGCACTAAAGTACTGATTCCCCTTTGACAACATTAAAATAGCAAACTTTTATGTATTTTATTGAGATTTAGACCAAAACAAAGCAGTGAGCAAATATGGAAAGAAAACAAGTACAGATGAATCTAGACTGGAAGGAGAACATCTTCCAGCTCCATTTTGTCGCTTGTAAACGCGAGGCGAGTCAAGCGCAAGTCGTCTGGGATGTGTGATTCAAAGAAGTGGAGCTGGTGGAACCAATCTAAACTTTACTCTAATCATAAAATCTTCTCCCTCATCTTTGCTGTCTCCTAAATTGTTTGTAACAAAACTGAAAGATGCATTTTTTCAACAATGGCACTATTCCACAGCATGAAAAGCTGGTTAAGGAGTGTATGATCAATAATAGATGTGCTGACAGACTATCCCACATAAAATCTGAAACCAGTTGAACTGGGTTTTATTTAGGTATGTCAGATATAAATAATGATAAAAAAGGGCGCAGAATTTTTCTTCTGCTTCACATTTATCAGCTTTATACATTCTTCATGTTGAATTTCCCTTTTATTGTCCTGATGGACTGAAAAACAGGATATGGGGCACCATAAGTCTAAACAGGTGTAGAAAGCAAATCTCTGTGTCAAAAACTCTCCAAGACTCTCTCTTTACATTTCTTTCATCTCTCGTAAAGAAATATCTCCCAAAAGCCATTCACCCTGAACTCTAACAAAACCGTGTGTGTGTGCGTGTGTGTGTTTACCCGAGGAAACGGTGCTCGGGGTGAAAGGCACTGATAACTGTGCGCTGAGAAGCTGGAGTCTCTCTTTCTTCATGGTCAGAGTTTTAATCTGCTCCTCCAGTCTCCTGTTCTCCTCCTGCAGCTGGTGGAGAGACTTCAACATGGCCACCACTGATAGGAGGGAGAGGAAGGAAGACATTGTGTTATGGCATCTATGACGCTACAGTGAAACATAAAAATTAAATACAGGTGGTTTAACGGTAAAAATAGTAAATCATGGTATCTGCAGGTTTCAGCGAGTCAAATGTAAGACTTTTAAGACCTTTCTAACGCTACCTTGATTGAAATTTAAGACCAAAAAAAATCTATAAATATCAGGGATAATATCAAGGTATTACAAATTCAAATTTCAAAAATACTTTATTGATCCCAAAGGGAAATTAAAATAACTCATATTAATTCAAAGAGTAATTGTAGGTTGTGATGGCTGCTAGCAGGAAAGATCTCCTGTAGCAGCCTGTATTACAGTGAATTTGAAGAAGCCTCTGACTGAAGACACTGCTTTCCCAAGAGAGTCTCATGAAGACAATGGTAAAGGTTATCCGTAATTTTCTTGATTTTAAGAAGAATCAAAAGTAGCATGTATTGTGAAATTTTTGAAGTCTGTTATTACGCTGCATATAGCTCTCTACAGCTTTAACCGCCACAGCGCCAAGCTAAAAAGTTTTTTTTTGGACAGAATGCATCTAGTGAAGTACAGGATGGCGACAGAAGTGAGCCAGTGGAAAATACAAACATCATCTGGCAAACTAGCGATAAATTTGCTTGCAAAAAAATGCAAAGAGGCCACATAGCTAGCTAGGAAATATATATTAGCAGCTAGCTAGCAGTAGCGTTATGACTCAGACTTTGCCCTACAGAAAAAAAAACTACATAGTATATATTATAAATAGCCATGCAATGACAAAATTTCAGACCTGTGATTAACGTACTTAAGACCAATGTGAATTTGTTTAAAGAATTTAAGACATTTTAAGGTTGTAAATTTGGATACATAAATTTAGGACTTTCAAAGTCTTAAATATTGCATCTAATTTATTTTTGATGCATAAATTTAAGACTTAAGGATGCACAGACACGTTGAGAATACAGTATGTGTGGCTGGACTGAGAAGATAAATCTGAAAGACCAGCAGTCAGTCATGCCCAAATATCCAGCGATTTGACCTTCTACATGAAGGTCAAAGGTCATAATGAGTCAAAGTTACCCTGACGCACATTTAGACTCAAGGACGACGAGATGAGGCGAGGAGAAGGCCGTTTTAAATTGACGGCCTCTGCTGAAGGACAGATTTTCTAACAAGCAGGTTTTGCTGTCGCTTCACTTTTCCATTTTCACCATAGCTGTAGGAGAAGCGATGGAGGAAGATGTTTTGCCTCCACTCACCGTCTCCTTGCGCTCCCTGCTGCAGCAGGAAGCTCTGCCCTTCGTTCCACTGCCTCTCCAGGAGCTGCTCGATGCTGGTGGCCACCGGGGGCAGCGTCTCCCCACCGCCGACGCCACCGGCCCCTAGCAACCCCAGCCCTGGCCCCGGCAACGACCCCGAGGAGTCATAGCGGATCTGCAGGCCGCCAATGGGAGAGCTGAAAGGAGCGGGGTGGTAGGGTGGGGTGGAGAAAAGAGGGAGCGCGGAAAGGAAAAAGGAGAGATGGAGAGGTCAATAGGGAGATTAACGACCCAACATAAATGTCAGACAAACATAGACACTGCTGGCTATAAAACTACATCAATTTGTTGTTACAGTGGCCTCTAATGAAAAGGGGCCAGGCTCTCCGTCTGCGTGTGAGAGCAGGGGGAAAAGAGAGGGAGGACGCAGCGCGATGTCTCCATGCGATAAATCTTAGTTGTTGAGACAATCTGTTGAGTGTGAAAGAGGGGAAACGAGGGACAGCAGGAGAGGAGAGGAGATGTGGCGGAAAAGAGATGGCAAGAGTTTTGGACTTTGCTTTTAAAAGGTTAAACTCAGCGCTAAGGGGGAGAGGAGAAGAAAAACAAAAAGAGAGAGAGAAAATGAACTTCTCAAGTCAAAAACACTGTGCAAATTAATCTAAGTTGCGGTACCGCCACAGCATTTTACAACACCGCTGACTTTCAGTGCAGCGCTACTCATCCAAGTGTTACCAACCTCATCAGATGCATCAGCCATCCCACAAAGTGGAAGAAACAAGCAGAACTGTATCTCTGGGATCAATATTCCCATCCCGAAAGATCCATGAGAGTATTCCCAAAAGGAGAAGATACAGTAAATCCTCCGACTGTCCGTCCATGGCTGATTTAAAACCGAGGAAAAAAACCAAAGTATCTAAATGAACCTGAAGGACGGTTACCTCCTTTAGAACAAGTTATCGTTTGCTAAGAGAGCGAGAACCGCCTGCAGGGCTAAAAGCGAAAGAGAGAATGTGTGGAAGAGCGGACCGAGAGGAAGAGAGAGAAGAGGAGACGAGGGGCCGGCGAAGGGAAAAGCAAGAAGAAAAAGAGTGAGGAGGGGTGTGTGGGGTGGGTGAAGTATGGGGGGCAGTGAGGAATGTAAATGGAGAGGGAGGAAAGGAGGGTGTGTGTGTGTGTGTGTGTGCACTCACCGCGGGGTGGTCTTAGGAGAAGCTCTTATGGAGAAGCCCTGAGATCCGCCGCTGCCGTCTCCCACCTCCTGATCTGCGTGCGCACACACACACACGCACACAGACACACACAGAAAATCAATCGGACATCTAAGAACACGGATGTTAAGTTGGAGGCAGTTTGTTCTCTAAAAAAAATGTTAACAAAGGACGGTGAAACGGTTGTCTTCTACCCTCCTGCTTTCCGCATTTTAAACAAACTTAAAGCTCTTGTTTCTGTCTGAGAGAAAAACATATATTAATTTTACACCCTGTTTGATTGTAATATTATAATAATTTGATTCATTATTAAAGCACAGAAATAAACATTGAGCTGCATACATCAACCATATTTTATTGGTTGGAAGACATTAGGAATGGTGATGGTTCAAAAACTGCTAAAATTTTCCAACAAGCCGTCTCCACAGCTTTAAATCATTTAAATGAGAGTCTATGGGAAGTTTGCAATATGGCTGCCCCTCCCCCACTTGTTGATGAGCATAGCAGGAAAGAAAGAAGTGTTGCTTTATCAAAATCAAAATTGCAAAATGATATAATATTCTGGAAATTCCTTTAATCTTACCGGGTGTTTATTCAATAACACCCAGTTATTGAATAAACTGGGTGTTTATTCAATAAACACCCAGTTTTTGTTTTCTAAACAACAATCTGTGTTGTTTAGAAAAGACAACACAGATTTCGTTTACCTCTAAAAGTAAAAAAAAAAAAAGTACAAAATGTGCGCTATTATTCAGCTGTGATCCAGAGTGCATCTTTAATTTAAAAGTGCAGAAATGATCTGGATTCTGGTCATTTCCACCACACGGTGCATCAATTAGACCACAAAGATCATCATTGAATAACTCCTAAAACTCTACTCCTTTAACCTCTGTTTAAACTAAAACTGAAACCATTTGCTTCATGTTTTATTTTTAGATAATTTAAAAAAAAACAACTAGATTTTCCGATCTGACCCTTTGCTCTTCTGTCAAGATTACAAGCATCTCCTTAACTTTCCATCTCTCCCAGACATGAGCTTTCATTCACTCTCTCTCTTTCTCACTCTACCTCTCCTCCCTCTGGGCCCCTGGCCAGACGCTTCTTTTCATTTTCCTCAGTCAGAGTAATGAATCACACATGCGCACACACTTTTGCATTTATACACTCGCGCAAACTCCCCTCTACTTAAGACAGTCAAACCCCAGGGTTTTTTTTTCTCTCCTTCCTCCTCCCTCCACCAGGTCACCACTCCAGTCGCCGGCTCCCTTTTTTTTTTTTTTCTTTCTTCCTCCCGAGTGCCGTTTCCGCCGTAACCCTTTCTGTCCTGGCAGTTCACTCCAGACGGGTGCCAAAGTAAACAGGCTACATACACGCATGCAAACATACACACACACCTTGCACGACCTCTTAGAGGACTCCTGCACACTGATAAAATTTGAAATGCAGAAAAAAAAAAAACATTCTTCCAATGACTACAGAGGAAAGAAGTGATTCTGTTTAATGCTCTGTTTTTAAGCAAATAAGACAAAAAGGATGTTTAAAAATTAAAAACTCGTGGGGCATGCTGTGGTGGCGCAGGGGTTTAGCACGCCCCACGTTTGGAGGCCTCAGTCCTTGACGCGGACGTTGCGGGTTTGACTCCCGGTCCCGGCGACCTTTGCCGCATGTCTTCCCCCCTCTCCTTCCCCCTTTCCTGTCAGCCTACAGTCATAAAAAAAAAAAAACGAGCCACTAGCGCCTCGAAAACTCTTTGGAGAAAAATAAAAAAATTAAAAACTCGTCCACTTTTGCATTGTAGTTTTAAAGTTGGAAATTATTCGCGTTTTTTCTTGACATCTTATAGTTTCATAGCATTTCTTCTGCATTAGATCTATTTAAATTACATCTTAACTTTAAGTGAAGAAGTGAAATAAGGTTGAATCCTTTTCACATAAAGACTGATGACGCAGGTTGTGAATGTCCTAACGCTAAACCTGCACAGTCTCTGAGTAAGAGACACACGCACGCACAGAGAAAGAAAGGCCTATATCCCCTGACATTCAGCCTGATTAGTGAGCTGACCTGTGGGTCAGAGTGGATCTGGCTCTGATGACTGGCAGCAGGAACCACTTCCTCCTCTTCACTCCCTCTTCCTCTCTCCTCTCCTGCGTCTCTACTCTCTGGCCAACCAGATGTCTCGCGTCAGGAAGCGGCTACTCCTGCCTGCTAAAACCACTTCTTACTCCCTTTTCGCTGAACTTTTTTATCATGTAGCGGGGGAGTTGTTATGTCACAGAGACCCTCTACTCCCTCTTACGCACAAAAAAAAAAATCCAACAAATCTGTGGAAGCGCCACCCACTCCGCACGGAAGGTAGGAAGGAGGAGCTTGAGACTATCAGTGACCCTTGACCTCGCAGTGGGATCAAGAGGGCGTGACCTATGCATTATCTTCTTGTCTTTCCTATGAGGGTACCTGCTGGTGAGGCCTCGGACTGAGCGATGAGAGCCGCCATGCTGGAGTTGGGGTTCAGCCTGTTGCCGAACATGTGGGGGGGGGCCAGGTTGAACACGGAGCCCGGCAGAGCCTAGGACGGGACACAGCACAGAACAGACATTAAACCATTTTTTTAATATAGTTTTTTTATATTTACTAACATATAACTGGATTTTTATGGGCATGTGTGTACTTGTATATGCTGCACATTGAGGATTACTTTCACAATATCTACCAACAAAGGGAGGTCACTTGTGGAAATGAGGACATTTTCCAGTTTTTCCAGTTCTTCCACACTCTACAGGTTTGATTTAGAGGTAAGGTGTGAATTAAGCTTTGGTTAAGGTTAGGAATAGACTGTTCATGGTTAGAAAAAAGGGAAAATGTCTGGGTTAGGCATAAATGCAGTTATTAAAATAAATGGAAGTCAAAACAAGATCTTCAGTTTGTATAGAAGTGCAAGGATGTGTGTGTGTGTGTGTGTGTGTGTTTGTGAGTCCAACAAGCAGCTTGCAGTAAAAGCTGCGGAAACACTTTTGTGTACTTCAGAAAAAAAATCTCCTAAAAAAAATATCTGGCAAAAAATATTTTTTGCATCAAAATTAACCTAAATAATATATTTATTTAAAAATAGGCAAAATAGACATTTAATATATTTCATACAGAAAAAGCAACAACTGATTTTCATAAAGAAACACACACACACGTGTGTGTTTGTAATATAATCAACCCCAAAGAGAAATTGTAGAAATAATTGTTGAAACAATATATTCAAATTATCTTTTTATTTTTTTTAATTATAATTACTAGATAAGATAAAAAATAATCAACATTTTTAGGTGAAAATCAAAAGTGTATTATTGTGTATTTACGCAGGGCTCCGGGCGCCCCGGCACCCCGACAGTACTCTGACATGCTGACAAAGTGTTTCTGATGCATAGAGTTTAATCCAATTAAGGCATTTCCCAACTAAGGGGCTGTGGTGTGATGGGTGGGGTGGGGGCGGAAAGGTGGAGCATCAGGAGGGCAATCCACTCCACCTAACAGAACAAAATGGCTGACTGTTAAATGCAGTGGGAAACCCTGTGACCAAAGCAAAACATGTGACGCTGCAGAAAACTGATTGAAGAATGTAGCGCTGTAGGATTCAATGTGAGGATCTACTAACGAGTTAAATACTGAAGATAAATATTATTTACATTATTTGTTTTTGAGAGATGTTTTTACTTCATATTATTGTGTCCAAACAAAAACAAAAACTATAGAATGCTGCATATAGCACAAAATTATTAGCAATGTTTAAGAAGATGTACAAAACAAAATCTGTAGGTAGTTGCTGAATATGTCTTTAAATTTCAATGAGCCATGAAATTAATGATTCTTAAAATAATCTAAATTATCCAAGTTTAAAAAATAAAATAAAAAAATCTTTCTAGTTTAATTTCTATGAAGAAAGTTGTTCCCGCTGTCCACTTCTCTCTAACCCCTCCTCCTCCATCCCTTGTTTCCATAATCCTGCCCTCTTTCACATCAACATTCATTTTTCATTTGCATTCATTTTTCATTTAAGTCTCTCTCACACTCCCCTCCCCCCCCCCTGTCTTAGGCAAATAGCCAATAGCAGAAGGCCAAGAGTCTGTTAGTGGACCGAAAACAGCAAACCGTCTCAGTCTCTCGCTCACACACACACACACACAAAAACACGCACACACAGAGAGACGGGGAAGCCTGTTGTTGGCTTCAGTCTGCAGTTGTGTCAGTTCTGCAAGCTCGGTTCAAAATCTGCATGTTTCCCAGATGCACAGGCCACCGCGTTAAAAAAACAACACAAAAAAAAAAAATCAGAGGAAAAGAGAGAAATAAACCGTCTGAATCACACAAACACTTTTTCTCTCTCGTCCTCTGGAACACGTTAAACTGAGGGATACCGCCTCCAACCTTCCACCTTTACCATACAACCACCCCTCCCTCACGCCATCCATCTCTCCATTCCTACTGTGGAGCTTGTCAGATGTCATTACATCACAGGACAACAGAGGAGGAAGAGGAGGAAGAAGAGGAACGGACAGGGTGAGGGTGAGAAGAAGACAAAAAAACAACAAGTGTTGAGAGGACACTGGAGGAAAAAAAGAGATTTGTGTGGACAAAGATGGGGAAATGTGAATATTACATACTATGAGTTGGAAGTTTTTTTAAATTTTTTATCCTGATTGTCATGCAATAAATTAATGTTCTCGATATTGTCAAGGTTTGTTCAAATAGATTTAAAATATGCAAAACATGTTGATCCTTCCAGAAGTAATTGCACTTTATTAATCGGTTTTTGTGCAGCATAAATATCCCATAATTTAGCATCGACAATAATTCATTCAGTCACATATTAAACCTCTCATCAACAGACACAGACTGTTGGATGGATGGATCTTGATTTTATCTTTAAAAAGTGTCTTACAATGAAAATATCTGAATATACATAGGTCAAGTTTGCAAATAAATTTATAAAATCAATTAAATAATTTCTAGATTTGCAGTAATTTCAACGGAATAAATACAGATTTACCAACAAATGACACTTCTCTAAAAGGGAAAGGTTTTTACTGTTGGAATTACAAGGAGCCTAAAAACTGATGCAAATCAACCGACAATGTATCAATAGTTATGCACATCACATTAGGATTGCTTTTTATTTTTTATTTTTTTTATTAAGTTAACATATTTTTAGTCTGCTTATTATGAAGTGACCCCTTGGATACAACCAGCCTTTAGACCTTTGCGTTTTTATAAATCTTGTGTTTTAGCCTTGGACCAGAGTGCATTACATTTTCCTTAAAGGCTCTTATTGTGAAGGTTTGAAGAAAGTAGTAGCTGGGATTATCTGTACAGTCAACACTTTTGGTAAAAGAGAAGCTAATCAAATTGCTTCAAGCACAGGATCTATCCATTGAAAGAATTACATTTTAAATATTTTTTATTTTGGACTTTTACTATGGAGTTGTGTCTCAGATCTTCTGCTCTTTTAACAATAATAATAAAAGAACACCTAAACCCAAGTCTACGATGCCAATAGTCCAAGGAATCTAACAAGTTCTTACTAAGCTAACTAGGTAAGCCAAAACTTTATGAAGATCGCAAGCAACTGAATAAAAGTTAGCTCACTAACTATTAGCCGCTAGAGGCAGATTATTATTTATTTTATCTATCTTCAAAATGTCTTCATTTCTCAAATATAAAGTCTAAAAACACAGCAAACTTTAACAGATGGTGCGTTTTGGTGCTTCAGTGTGATAAGAAATCTAAACCTTGGATTGTTCATTAACACCGTAGCAGAAAATACATTTGTTTTTGGTCATTTCTATTTAAAACTGTAACACTATAATAACTTCTACCAGGATAAATGTTCCAATTTATAAATGTTTCATCTCTACTTCATTCAAGGACACAGGATGGGCTCTTATTTTATTTCCTACTGACAAAAAAAAATTATTTGATATTTGGAAACTAGATGTCAGCTTAAATAAAAGCTAGAAGTACACGCCACAACTCGTTAAACACTCTGAAAAGAAGCTTTTGGTAATTTGGTGATTAACTAAAGCTTTTATATTTAAGATTTCTACTTTCATCATTTCTCTCTCTCTCTTTTTTTTTTTTTTTGAAGAACTCTAAACATTTCATCACTCTTTAGAAGCGCAGCCTTGATTTCAGACCCACTTTAAGATATGACGCTTGGAGAATGAACTCGGCCCAGGCCAGTTTTCTGAGCCGCTCTCCACGTTAAAGGAAATGATATAAAACATAATAGGGCATGGATTCAGCCATGGCAGTTTCCCTCCAGTTATTCTTTATGCTGGGACCCAAGTGTATTCAAACTGATGATTTTGAGTATTTCTTTCTGCTTACACCGCCAACCTAAAAAAAAAAAAAAGAAATTCCTGTGCGTTTTAATTAGCAGGAATCCATCACAACCTTGTTCACTGGGGTTAATAGAACTGAATTAGTCAGGAGAATACACACATTTAATGACGCGTTTGGAGAACTAGAATAAAGGTCTACTTTTGTGCTTTCAATGCATGAGGACGACCCTCCACAGGTGCACCCAGACATTGGCAATAGATTATCTCGCAATAAAAAGGTGACTCCGCACAAGGTCAGAACCCACACGTTTTATTATTATTATTATTTTTTTTTCTTTTACAGATAATTAACGTGCAGAAGTTTAATAATGGCGCCGAGAGATTTGCCACAGAAGACGTTTAATTGCACGCTGTTTGTGCTCGTGCGGTTTATCTACTCTTGAGCTCAAAGATGTGAGAGGTGTTGGTGAATTGAGCGATGCGGGGGTTTGTTGAATAAAAGCAGAGAGCACGTGAAAGAAAAGGGAGAAATGGAGTGCGTCGCCGTGGGTTTGATGCTTTTTCATGCGTGCCAGAGTGAGGTGAGGGGGAATGGGGGGAGAGCGGTGGGGCTGACGAGAGTTTTCAGCAAACGTTGCGTGTTGGGACTCACGTGTGTGGAGGTTGTGCTGTTGAGTGGAGCCGCGGCGGTGAATGGGGAGGGGGGCGCCAGGGAAGGTGTGGGCTGCTGTTGCTGTGACAACTCGCCGCTCGCCCCGCCCATGGCGACGGCTGCTGTCCCCGACGATGACCCGTCGGCGGCGGAGAAGACACCTGTGGAGAGATAAAACATTAACAGCGTCATCCTAATCCTCAATCACACTAAAACCGATAAGATGGGCGGTGATACATTTTAGAAGATGATGTGTAATTATGGTTGATTATGATTTAATGTGTGTATATTTAATGTGTAAAGATATATTGCAGACATTGGCTCTGACTGATAGAATACCTTTAAAGAAAAAAGATTTTAAAATGGCAATTGGCAAGATTTGTGTTGTTTTAAGTCAAATTGTCTTAAAAGAAAAAAAAGCTGCAGATTTTTAATGCAAATTCAAAATAAATGCTAAGATTTAAACTTATTTTTACTTAAACCACAGTTTCAGACACCAAAAATAAAATCTCAGAGGAATGAAAAATATCAAACATAAACAAAAACAAAATAGTAGAAATTTTTAAGTACAAAAAAAGGTTAAAATAAAAATAATAATAATACTAATAATAATAATAAAAACATTGAAATGTTGGAAAAGGTTATATTAAATCCATTTTTCTTTTCAGACAGAAAACCAAAACTTAAAAAAATTTTTTTATATACTTCACCTATAATAAAAATCTAGATACTGAATTTCTTAAAACTCAGGTGATAATTATAATTCAACCCCCGACATATGCCCTATTTCAGTATCTCTACTTCCTCCCCTCACACACCCCTGCCCTCACCACGGATAAGCCCTGCCCCTGCCTTCCTTTGACCCCAGCAGAGGAGGAGAGCAGAGAGGGGGGCTGGTGTGGGGGGACGAGGGGCCCTCAGCCCCACAAAAGCCTGAATGGCTCAGGGCAGCACGCATTCACTGGGGGAACAAGAGATCTTTGTGCCAGCAGGGGAGGGGTCGGAGGGATGGAGGGAGCGATAGATACGAACACTACATGGGCCGACATACTATTTATAACGCTTTGCAATATGCAGCAGAAAAATTGATCCCCAAAGCAGGGTGGGCGAGGCTTGGGGGTCAAGGGGAGAGGGGAAGGGGGTTTCTGCGAGGTTTTCAGCAGCTGGATTAGAGGGCAAACCAACAATTTATCAGAGTTTGGCTACTGCAGTGGATAAAACAAATGTTCTACAAAAAACTAAAAAAGATGGTGAGAAAAACTGTGAAATACAACAAAATAAAATAAAAAAAATCAAATTGTGGTCAAATTTCAGATGTTGCAAATTTTTATTTCTTTAAAAAAAACCTAATTTATAATTTTTTGAAATCTTTAAACATCACTGATTTATTCTAAAACATTTCAACTTCTTGCTGTGAACAAAAGAGAAAAAAAACATGAGCAATCAGACTGAAAGTTGTAATTCTTTAAATAAAAACAAAAACGTTTTTTAGCATCAGCTACTACCCATGCTTATTTCAAATATATTACACAATTAGAAAAATAACAGAATAAAAATATAATTACCATACGGGGAAATCTAAAAGCAAAAAACCTTAAATGTACTTGTGTAATCAGTGCAGTTCAGCGGCAAAAACCCACTGGTCTGAATTACCCAGCATTCCTCTAATTTTTCCTTCTTGCTCCGTCTTCCGACAAGCTTAGAAAATATCTACCTTCTTCAATCTGAGTCTCATTTATCTCAACAGAAAAGCTATTTTGCCAAGCCATTGCTTAGTGAAGTCTTTCCTAAAGAGAAAAACCAAGAGATCGCTTTGTAATCAGACATCAGCGAGACAAATCTGTATTTTTACAACTTGGCGTAAATACTGAGGGTAATCCGCAGGCAGCGAGATGAAGCTGAAAAGCGGAGCCTTTCTAGCTTGTTTTAGCAGCACAGAGCTGATGTAATCACAAGGCACGCTAAGTGTAACCACAACAACACGGAGACATTTGTTTTCCTGAGAGTTTTCCACCAACAAAGACAAACGAAAACTAATTTAGAACCGGAACGAGGGCGGCTGATGATGGTGTGAATGTGTGTGTGTGTGTGTGTTTGATCAGAGAAAGGAACAAAAATGCATGGGAGGTTTGCTTCAGTCTAATAAAAACAAGCCAGTCACAAAAACACCAAGAGAAATATAGGAGCTGTAGCAATCATGGGCAAGAAAGAAATGAGAAAGAAGCAGGAAAAACAACTATTTTAAACTGAGAATTAAATAAATAAATTTAAAAATGGTTCCTCAAGATTTTTTTTCCATGATGTTTTTTTTGTGTGTGTGATTTTAATTATGAGTAAAAAATTAATTTCATTGGAAATTCTAAGAGATTTACTGACTTTAATTGGTCAAAGTAATTCAGTCTAGATCTTATGGTGCTTTTCAGCCACAATAAATAACGCTTCTAATTTTCAAACGATCCAGCATATTATTGTGAAAATGTAAAAAAAAAAAAAAAAAAGAAAAAGAAAAGGAAAAAGAAAAAAAGGAAAACATACACAACTATTTCTATTTAAATTAAATTATGTATAAAAAAAAATCTCAGTTGCAACAGATGTCTCAGTTTACAAAACTTTACAAATTAAAAATCAGCTGCAGACTATTTTTTGCTGCTTTTCACAACTTCCCCCGACGTGTTTGCGGTGAGACAAAGCTGCTGATTATTATTAGGAATTCCCAGGGATCAACTCCAACAGTTAAACATGTGATCTTTGAAATGAGTTAATAAATACACAGCAATAAGGAGCTTCATTTGCTCTGACTGGTTTCTCCTCACGTTATGCATATAAACTCCAGCTGGCCTGAATAAATCCAGGATCTTTTCTGCCACACACACACACACGCACGCACACCCCCCCCGACCTGACTATGCTTGGCCGTCCCATCGGTGACCCCGCAGCCATCAAACATTAACCTAGCCAAAATCTAACCCCTGCTTTTCCCCATCCACCAACACGTATCTATCAGACTAACTATCTATCCATCAGCGCTGTGGAGTCGGCAGCAGACAGGAAAGTGGGGGCAGATAAACGCCAGGATCCTTCCCATTACTGCCCTGCATTAACCCTGAGCTAAATATTTACAGTAAGCAGGACACACAATTCTCCCATTCTCGCTTGCGCACGAATATACATGAAGCGCAGACGTCGGAAAGCTCCGCTGTTCGCCTGACCTGCAACCCGTTGTAGTGAGAAATGGAGGCGCCGCTTTAGGGGAAAAGCGCAGAACTCGAGACGGACACCAAATTCTGACCTGAAAACTGACTCACTGTGTCAGGATCTGACCTTCTGCTGGGTACTTACGTTATGCGGTATGTTAAATTTGGAGAAGTATGTCCAGCAAAAATATCTGCCAGGCTTTGGAAACATTTTTAAAATAGTAAATAAAAACATTGCCAGTGAACACACTCAGCATTGGCAAAAAAGAAGCCACACAGACAGAAAACATGCCTGTTTAAATCCAGATACAAAGAGAAATATGCAACAAAAAAAGCGCCAACCTGTTGAGTTGCTACAATCAAATATAAAGCAAAAACTTCCAACAGCCGGAAAATATTAGATAAAATCTGTACTTCAGGAGCAACACAACAACCTTTCTATTCATTTATTTATTTGTAGAAAGCTCTACATCAAACGCACAGTTTTAACACTAATAAAACTTAATACTTTATTTACAATTCCAATGTTAATTTTAGCGCTCATATTTTTAATTACAAATGAATTATATCAATTTTTCCTTTTTTTAATGTTCAATATTTTTAAATATCACAAAAGTAGTTCAAAACTACTTTAGCAAATAAAATAAAATAAAAATAAAATTGAGCTTGGGTAAATGAGATGTTAAACTTTTGAATGCAGAGTTTTATTGCTACTAAGCAGCGTCTACAATATTTCCTATTTATTACACTTGGATAAAATATAATTATTATGGTGCCTAGTATATATTTACTGTTTTTTATTAAAAGAGAAAAGCAGCTGTATCAGTTGGGGGGAAAACCCTCACAAAAATAGCAAAAAAAAAGTACTTTATTTAATCTAATGCCAACAAAACAGCTTCTGTAATAGAAACAAAAATAAGCAACTTTTTAACCTGTTCTAATCTTTAACATTTCACTTTTAGTCCAAAAGGCTAAAACATTTTTACTTTGTTTTTTTGCAGCTTTGATTCTGTAGCTCTTCCACTTAAATTCAAGGTAAACCTAGATTAGGCAAATGAAGCCCGGTGGAGTGTGTCTGTGTGTGTCCTCCTCCTCCACAGCTCTGTGTCAGAGAGTGGGTGCCGCTGCTGCTCAGACAGCAGTCTATAAAACAGCCGGACCAGGACGAAGCTTTGGCTGCATTAACACACAATCACTTAATGCTTCATGTTGCTGCAGGTTGTGGGACATTTTATTGTGCCCTTCAAAGTAAATGCCGGGAAAAGGGCCAGCAAACATTGCTGCGCTGCAACGTGTGCTGTATTTCTAAATGAATACTTAATAAATGCAGCGCACTTTTAAGCTAGGAGGCTTCTTTTAAGTTACTGTGAATGCTGAATGTGATTTGAACTAAAAGGAAAGATGGATTTAAAATACTCGGAATTCAAATGTTTCTGTCATGAGGAATTAAAACTGCGAAAGGTGGGGGAAAAAAAAGAAAAAAAGATCCACAAGAAGAAGCTTTGTTGCCGATTTAAACACGAAACTAACTACATCTCCAGTCTCCAATCAGACCAAGGGATTCACCTTTCCTTCCACCTGAGCTGCTTAAGCGGCAACGGTTTGAGTAATGAGCGGACCGCAGGTACGAGACGGCGGCTGAAAGCCTGACGCAGGAACAAAACGGCGATGGTTCTGGAAGAAAGGGGAGGTGTGGGAAGTGTGGAGCAGACTGAGCCACTTCCATCAGCCCAGGGAAACTCCAAAGCATAAAGGCAGTTGCCAAGCAACTGAACATGATGGGGGGGGGAGAAATATACAGAGCCTTTTTCTTGTGTGTGAGCAAGACGGATAATATACCACACACACAGACACACATGCAAATATTGAGGCAATTACAAAAGTGAATCAAATCCTTGCCATTAGTGATTGGTAATTGAATACTGTGCCGCGCAGAGGCTGTCCACAAACACTTTCTGAATGATTTATTTGTGTTTAGAGACTAAGGGTGTGTGGAGCAGACATCGACACAAACGTGCCACATTAAAAGTTACTTTTATTGTGGTTTTATTATGTTCAAGCGCTGATGAGCACAAGGAGTGTAAATAATCAGAGATGCACTGATCAATCAGCCAGAGGTTAGAAACTACCGAAAAAAAATTCATCTTTTTGATTTCTGCGCAATTAGTTCATAAACGTTAAGGCCTTTGGCAAAAACAGAGACAATTGTTTTATGTTGCTTATAAAACTCCAATGTTAGAACTTTTTTCCCTTTCATGTTCCATGATTTTTACAAGGGTTGGTCACAATTAGGAGCTAAGATCTAAAAGAAACCTGGAAATGAAGGGTCAGCTGGGTTCATCTCTGCAAACAAGCTAACTCCTGAATTAAGAATGAAATATAATATTCTATCAAAAATATGATGATGCACATTGACTCAGGAGAGTGTTGTATAATAAAAAACAAAATACTTTTTTCTTTGCCATTGTTATTTTTTTTTTATATATATATACATTGCTTCTTTTGTGTTTCAAGACGTATCAATATGAATGGCTGGTTGATGCTTAAACTATACTGAAAAAGACAATTGCTCCTAACTACTCCTTTTCATTCAAAACTTCTGTTCATTTTAAATTTTAAATGAATAAAATAAATGATAACCAGCTGAGTTGTTGTTAAGTTGACCCAAACCATCTATAAACTTCAAGCTGTCAAACATCGAATTCGGTTCTGAACTCTGATGCGTCGTGTGTTTGTACTTGTTGCTCACCTGAGCCAGCGGTTGTGGAGCTGCTGTTGCTTTGCAGACCCCCGTTCCTGAGGAGCGACGGGGATTTCTGAATGCCACCGCCGACGCCCAGGACCCCTAGCCCCCTTTCTCCTCCTATTCCTACTCCTAATCCGCTGCTGGAAACCAAGCCTGGTCGGCCCGAGAGCGTCGAGGATGTGGAGGAGGCGGTGGAGGCAGTGGAGGATGAGGTGGCGCTGGTGGCAGAGGAAGAGGTGGGGAGCGTCAGAGACGGCGCTGCCTCAGCGGGCTTCACGTCCGTGGTAAAGCAGGGTCCGAATCGGTTTCGCCAGTTGCCCTTCTTCTTCTTCTTGACGCCTTCTTCGCCACCGACTGCGGCGACCATCCCCAGGCCGCTGCAGGCGGGCTGAGAGCGTTTGTAGCCCGTCGATCCGGCGAGGCTCGTCGTTTCGCTCGCTGCGTGACTGTGGGAGTTCTCGTACAGTTTTCCACCGACTGCTGGAGGAAGACAGAAAGATGTGAAATTATTTTTTTTACTTAACTTGCATTTCACATTACAACCAAAACTTGTGTCTTGTTGGGATTTTATGTGAGTCTCAGCAAACAAAATTGCCCTTTTTGGACTTAGAAATTACAAAACTCTTTTTAATCAACCATACTGATAAATTGCTTATTGCAATATCAGAAATCCAAATGTAAAACGTTAAAATCTGTTGTGACAAAGTTCAAAGGTTACAAACACTTCTGCAAGGCACTGTTTGAGGAACATAGCTGCGGTACCTGCAGAAGTCGTAGTCGCAGACATAAGAGAGCCAAAGAGAGGGGTGGTTCCCTCCGATGCGCCGCCCTCAGAGCTCGACTTGACCAGGCAGCTGCTGAAAGACGGCGGCGAGGAAAACGACGTTCCACTGCCGGGACGCAGCGACGGGTCGGTGAAACTTAGGAAGTCTGAGGAGGAAGGGGCAGCGGGAGTCTTGCTGGAACTGGTCAACAGCAGGCCTGGGAGACAGGTGGGATCATTGAGACAATTACAAACAGAGGAAACAAGAAAGGAGGACGAGACGATTGGGAGGAAAGGAAGGACAGAAAGTACTGGAGAGGAGAAAAATTTGAACTAAGAAAACAAGCACTGCAGCTGCGGAGGTTTCCACTTTACTCTTTTGGGAGGAAAGAGATAACTTCAATCATAAATTATAATCTCTTCCTGATCATATAGTCCTCCCATTTATCAGAGGAAGGAAGTGTCTCTGAAGGACAGAGATTAAAAAACCCCCAAAAAACCAACAAAAAAAACTGAGCTACACTACAAAACACACATTGAGCTGATGAGAACTTTAAGGTTAAACAGAGCAAAACAAAAGAGTCCAGTATGAATGCCGCCGCCTCTCATGGCGTCTGTGTTTGTGTGTTTTCCAGACAGGGCCCCAGATTACAGGAGCCAGTCCAGACCAAGCAGTGATTACAGAGCCACACACAAACACACACACGGGTCTGGTGCTGGAGCGAGATCCACTCAATGACACAGTGCTTCCACAAAACACACCAATCACCTGCTTATTTGGGTCTTACTAGCATCGCCAGGCTCTGCAGCTGCAGGTCTTTGCGTTCCAGTTTTTTGTTGGACAGAGTGCTACCGGCAGATGATTTGTCGTCCCATTTCCACTTTTCTAACCGCATGGAGAATTCCCAGTTGTGTGAAAATTAACATACGGAAACATTTGCTGCTATTAATTCACCTTGATGGAAAGGCCCCGTGGAAGCGGAGGCAGATGTGGAAGAGGTAGCCATGGTGACCACCGCTGAGGGTAACGGTTTCCCTGACGAGGTGAGAGACTTGCGGCCGCCCCTCTGTCCGACCGTGTGAGCGCCGCCGCAGTTCTTCTTGTTCTTGCCCTCGGCCACCGTCTTGGTCGTGTCTGCGGCCACGCCATCCTTGGAGGCGCCCACGGAGAGAGCGGACGACACTTCCTGGAAGTTGGCGTTGGTGAAGCGGCCCGTGTTGTCGTCTAATCGCTTCTGAGAGGACGCGGGCAGCGAGGTTACTCCTCCCCCAGAGGCGGTGCTGTTATAGGTCTGGGGGTTGGAGGGAAGAAGGGAAAGACAAGGGGGGAAAACGGTGAGGACAACAAAAACTTGCAAAAACCATGACAGGCACCAAAAACAACAACAAAAAAACAGAAGCAGAACCTAGAGTAAGAAACCCAGATGTGCGGTATCTGCAGGATTCAAGTCAAACCTAGGACTTTTTAAGACCTTTTAATGCCACCTTATGTGATATTAAAAACTGAAAAAAATATAAACATAAGGAATGGTTGTTACAATCAAGCATAGCAAAATCCACACCACATAATAAGTAATAAAAGTATGTATGATTTGTGTTAATGTTGTATCGGGTCAATGTCCATATCAGGCATAGCAAAAACTGCTAAATTTCTGGGGACTCTTTGTGTTTCTCGCACTGCATTTATCTCTCTACAGTCTTCATAACCAAAGGGTCAAGCTTAAAAGTTGCTTTGTTTTCCTTTTTGTTGCACAGAATACACCTGGCTTCGTGTCAGTTAGCAACAGAAATGAACCAGTGGTGAAAATAACATTGTCCATCCAACTGGTTATAAATTTGCACTTATTATAGAAGAAAAAAGGTAGCTAGCTAGTGAGCAGGGGTATATAAGCAACTAGCTAACGGCGTTTCAATCACAGAAGGCAATGAAGATGTCTGAACGCAACTTAATGGAAATGTTTGCCTGATAGAAAAGTCCAGTGAAAAGAAAACTATGTGTACATGATTAAAGAATCCTGTACACATAGTTTACAGGATTAAACTATTTTTATACCTGTGATTAACCCATTTAAGGTTAACTTACTTTTTTTAAAAAAAATTTAAGGCATTTTAAGGCTTTAATTTTAGATACTTGAATTTAAGACATTTTTAAGGACATCCGGAAGAACCAAGAAGAAAACATCACTCCAACTAGCGCTGCACAATATAGGTTAACTATTAACAGTTATAATTATTGTTCTTGACCATTGTTCTCGGTTTATCACTTAATCAAGCCACAGCACACTACGAAATAAGTAATCAAGGAATGTATGCTGTCGCATCGGATTAATATCGGTTTTGCATCGAAAGTGAAAATGTTGTATTGGGACACTAAAAACTAAAAAAATATTACTAAAGTTTGATAGAAGTATAGAGCAGATATTCTTCACCAACCTTTTTGTTTTTAAATCACAAACTAGCCTGGATGGTGGATAAATGATAAGATGGACCGTCGATAAACTGATAGCTGGATAGACAAATGGATGATGGGAAGATGAATGGATGGACAGATGACAAATGCTCTCACCTTTTCGGGGACCAGGATGTTTGGAAGAACGAGAGAAGGCGACATGTCCATGGAGCCTTTCTTGTGTTTTGGTTTGTGTCTGTCTCGCTCCTTGTGTTTCTGACCATGTGGAATAAGGAAACAAAAACGAAAAAAAAAAAACAACAACAGATGAGTGAAGGGAATGTTCATAAATATTGAACACTAGCGCAAAATCTTATCACTGAAATATTCAGGAAGCATGTTTGTAAGAAATTTTTGGAGGATGACCAGAAAATTTGGTTGGGTATAAAAGTTATCAGAACAGAAATAGAAAGAAAGGCGCTGATGCATTTTAATGGCTCAATCTGAGATTAAAGCCCAGACAGTCACAAAAACAAACAGGGATGTAGGACAGATAAAAAGGTGTGTTTAACATGCTGTTGTATAGAGAAGAGAGTACTAAGTGGCTTGTGCTGAGCCACTCAGGGTCTTTCCATTTCAGCCAATGATATAGTTCCTCTCAGACCATCAAAGCTCAATTTACACCTCCGCCGGCACACGCAGACACCGTCACCCTCCTCTCGCACCAAAGGTGGCGACTGGGTGCCAGCACATTTACACCTCGCGTGCACGACCCACACCCCCACACATTTTTCTGCATATGCGTACACACAGACAAGGTGCACAAGCTCTTCAAATGCACACTTCTGTGCGCGCGTGCAGTCACGCGTAGTCTGGAGAATATGGTGAAAATATGCAAAAGATCCCGAGAAGCGGCGAGGGACTCAGCATGTTTGGGACGTTCTGACACATATGAAACAGCAGAAACGGGCCCTTCCCCCCAGACCCTGAACGCAGCTCGCTCTCTCCCCACAGGGTTTTATTAAAGGCTGACTGCATGGAGGCTTGTGAAAGTTTAGCCAGACTTCCTTCATGAGTGGCAGTTAACAGACATCCACAGCCGAGTCAGGAGCTAGCAGCTTCATTGAGTTCCCTCTGCATGCTGGCTTCCAATAATGTTGAAGGGCGAGAGTTAAGAGCCACATCTAGATGTTCTGATGAGGCGTTGTAAAGAATTTTGCCCGTCTAAAATTGTTGGGGGGGGGGGAATTAATAATCACAACATTCTGACATTTAGCAAAATTTATCTTATTATTTGGACAGGATTATGTCGTAACACGAAGCTGTGGGATGAAGTTAACTTTTTTTTTTTTTAATCAACCCCGCTCGTTTCTTTTTGCAGAAAAATGTTTTGAGAGACATGCCAGTAAATAAAAAGCATTACTATTTTTATTTTACTTTTTTTTTTTTTTAAGCAGAAGTAGATAAGTAGCCACGACCATCAACTTTTGAAATGAATTCACATGGGCATTTTTTTTATGCTTGTTTGTTATAAAAACATGCCACAAATGCAAATTTCAGCTCATATTTAATATATATATATAATTAATGTTAAAAAAAATATAACTTTGTAAAAACAAATATATATTTACAGGATTTTAACATTTTCACATCTTCAAAGAAAGGTAACATTTTAAACGTTTAGAAAAGTTTTTGGCCGATGTGATTATTATTTTTTTTTTATCGCCAATCTGATTTTATTTATAAGGTTCTTTAAAAGTCACACGGGACCAAAAGTGCTGTTCAGAAAAATAAAACCATAATAAAAGGAATAAATACAAAAATAATTGAAGAGATAAAAAGCATAATAAAAATAAGAGAAACAAACAGTCGTTAAATTCAAGATTTGCTAAATAAAAATGTGAGCAAAAAGACGATCAGTTTACATTTGTATTATTGATCTCTTATTTATTTCCCTCAATGCTTATTTAAAAAAAAATAATGCCTAATCTATCAAATAGTCCTCGCAGAGCTGGGCCCACCCGCCTAACTTTGCAACAGAATCTGTCAAACAGAAGAACAGTGGAGTTTTTACAAAGACAGCAGATGAATCCAAATTCTCCACTGCAACAAAAAGATCTTAGGACAACAAAGAGGGAAGCTGAAGTCTTCAGGATTCCCTTGTTGTTTTTCATTAACATTCCAGAGCTAGGTGTTGATGGACAGAGGCTGAGTGGAGAGGCTCGGGTAACACACCCACTCAGAGAACCAACAACGTCGGCCGTGGGAAACACAACACACACACATTGTGATTCCGACACAGCCTTATCAATCAGGACAATTGATTAAACAGACAGCAAAGGCGGCTTTCAGGAGCAAATGCGCACCTCTGGTCATCACCGGCCAGACCGTTTCACTCTCTGAATCTGTGTGGGGTGAATTCAAAGGGGCAACTGCATCCGGTTACTCTTAAAACGAGTCATATGAATAAAGCGTTTAGAAGCATCCGCGTCTCCTAAATGGTCATGCTGGTTTCAGAAAAAGGAAGCTCACTTGTGACATAGAAAAGGCTTTTGTGAAACGATTTGCAGTCCTATTAAAAAATGAGCAGAAAGCCCCCTGATCACTAGAAATGCACCGATCAGCTTGGATAAACCATAAATGGGGAAAAATTTACAATATGTTTTTCTGATAAAAGTTTTGACTTCAACAGACAATAAAAGGACTACAAGCATATTATTAGTGGTAGTATTTTTATCTCAACAAAGTGCATTAAAATGTATGTTGATGCTTTAAAGGGCTGAAAATGGTGGGAGCTTTTAGCTTTTAAACATTTAATGAGGAGCTCAACATTTTTTTTTTACATTGATATTTGTGTTATAATTTGCATACAAACCTGATTGTAAAATATCCGCAGTTTTACTTGTACTACCGTTTGACTGTGTCGTAATGAATAATGCTCCAAAACCACAAGCTTCAAGATAATAATGTACATCACTGAAAAATGTAAAGCTAAGCAAACAATGACTTCATATAACTTTTATATTTGATTTTAGTGCATTTAATTAGAATCTAAATTTACCAACATGACCTTTTATCTTTCTATTATATGTTTGGATTTTTTACATTTTAAAGAGGTAAAAGGATAAGAAGTCCAGTAAAGAGAAAACTTTAAATCCAACATGTTTAAACTGAGATAGATTTTTTTTATGTAGCGTTTATATTTTAACAAACAAAAAATATATATATTAAACTCTAATATGCTGTTATGCATAAAAACAATGTTCTTTTTAGGCTAGAATGGTGAAGTTTCAACTGATTCAGATTGAAGCCGTATTTGAGATATTTCCCGGTTCAAATCAATGGCCTCAAGAGGACGAGAGGGCACATGAGGTGGAGGTCAGACGGAGAAGGAGAAGCAAGGGAAGACGGGTAGAAAGAGAGGAACAGGAAGTGAAGGAGAAAATAATCCGCCTTGGTCTGGCAGGAATTCCCCTGTGCTGCTTCCTGCAGGATCTCTGACCAGTCATTGTGTATGTATGTATGGATGTGTGCGTT
Organism: Brachyrhaphis roseni; assembly: GCA_903066815.1. Taxonomy (NCBI): domain Eukaryota; kingdom Metazoa; phylum Chordata; class Actinopteri; order Cyprinodontiformes; family Poeciliidae; genus Brachyrhaphis; species Brachyrhaphis roseni. The sequence goes on from CAEFZY010044558.1 coordinate 29,075, forward strand.
TCCTGCGGGTCTTTCGGAGCAGCCGGTGTGGGGGATCTCAAAGCCCCTGCTGTAGGTTGACTGCAGGCTCTAACATGAGGTGGGCATACATCTGAGGCTCCAAAGTGCATTACAGATGCATGTGCAGACAGAGAGACAAACACGCACACACAAACCTCACCCGACTGATCCCTGACCCAAGAAATGGGATAGGGTGTGTATGTGCTTATGAGTCTGAGGAGAAAGAGAGGGGGTACTCTTAATGCTTCCAAAATGCTCAGGGAGAATTACAACACCTAAAAGCAAGACCAGCGAGATGGACTGAAACAACTTTGATTCACACACATTCATCCTGTAGCCGGACTGGTGAAAACCACTGAGACAAAAACCTATCTGGCCCATTTCCAGCTCATAATCGAGTATTATTCCATATTTTTCTGTCAAACTGATAAACAAAATGCAAAAATGAGCTCAAGAAATCACACCTTCTATTTGCTACTACTCCCAACAGGTTCAAATATCACCAGATGCATAAAAAAAAAAAAGGAGAAAAAAATCTGAACAATATTTTCTAAAAAATTAGAGAAAAGGTTTGATTTTCAGTTTGAAATGTGTGCAATGTTAATTTGGTGCAGGACTTATTATTAATGTAGTGAAACTGCTCAACTTTAAGCTCCTTCGTTCATAACTTCTACAGGATCAAGTTTCCTAAATCTGTGTCAGTGCAAAGGGCAATGTGAGGGTTGTAAAAATGATTTTGGCAGCTACAACTTCTGTGGTAGTAATGGGAGTAAAAATTACACTCCACAGCAGAAATGGACTGTAGGTGAGATCCCTGCCGTTTCACCAAACAAAATGATATCTACAGCTTGTTCCAATATGGCCTTGGCTAAAATACGCTCTCACGCTGGCAGACGTCTAAACAATAAGCTCCTTCTTTGAGTGTCTGAGCCTGTGAAGTGTTTGTCCTTGGGTGTTTTGTGTGAGCACAGTCCTTTGATCATTTTATAAAGTCCTCATGTTGACGAATCGAACTCAAAAGGAAGCAGTGGAAACTTCTTATAATTTAAAACCTGTGTCTTAAACACTCGTCCCTGTAGTTGCTATCCAGCAAATAAGGATGGATTCTTCAAATTAAACTTGCTGGAAAGTTTGGTGATGAAAACCAGAGGCAGTGAACAAACAACTCCACAGTTGCATCAAAGAGACCAGTTGTGATGCGAGTGTGTGTGTGTTTTTTTTTTTAATAAGTCAAACACTAACAACTTCACTTATACTCTTGAGTCAGAGTTCAAATCCTAGAGGTGTTGTTTCCATGAACGGGGAAAGATGAGTCTGGGTTCTCTCCAGTCTGTTAGGCCAAATTTACACTGGACATGATGAGTCATAGTAAGCTTATTACTATGACGCATTATATTGTGTCTCATATTGAGCAAAGATTTTACCCAGGACTCTGTGCACTCATGCACAAAAATGTATAAAATTCTGGGTTCGTGACAGCAAGAAAACATGGAAATGTGACACTGCTCCTAAATATGAATTGATATTAATTACATTTATTTTACAATTCAAATTCTTAATCACAATGTCACAGCAACACATTATGAGTTTTAGCATGTCGGACACTAAAACCATACATCAAGTAATGCTGCACACATTGCTGTTCTGAGGACAACAGCAATTCATTATATTTTAAAGCTCTTTAAAAAAGTTATGTTTTGAGCTGATTAATCTGACCTGAGCTTTGAAGCCCTAGTTTCTTTTCTGTTAGCAACCAGACAGCAGCTATTTCAAAATGTTTTTATACAAACTTCTCCTAACCTGCTACTCAAGCTTTTACCACCTTGTGCCCTGTAACTGCAAAACACGATGCCTAATCCTCACGTCGCCATTGTGCAAAAATGCTGCAGTCTGAAAAATGTAACTTCCCCAGGTCTCGCAGCCAACAGAATACATGCACAATCTGGAGTTGTGTGCGCTTCTCCCACATTGGGGGCTACTCTGCAAAGAGCACAGCACATCCAGATCTTGATGTGCAGCTGAATTTGCTACTTTGTGTTGAAGAGAGAACAAGTTGTTTGCTGCTTGGTGAGATCTGCTCTGTTACAGCCAAATGAAGGTCAGCATCATAAGTAAAGTTTAATTGTCAAAACCATACTCATTCATATTGTAAATTTAATGCACAAATACACATGCACATTCTGTACATTTTTTAAATGATCCTACTTATTTGCACATTACTTTAGATCAGAGTATACTATTTTTAAAAACTGCACAGTATTTTCTGTTGTACTTTTTCCCTTACAGTACATCAATTCTGTTTTCTTTCTTTAATTTATATTTATGCCTTTCTGTGACTACATATGCTTCAATTGTGTGCCACTTATCTGCTGCTGCACCACAATTTACCCACTGTGGGATGATAAAAGGTATTTTCTTTCTTTTGTATTCTATTCTAATAGATGTATCGCTACCTTTTATAAAGTAACGACAAATTCCATGCATTACCAAAATAGAAAGAGACTCAAGTTCCATTATTTATATTGGGTAAGTGCACTGAGCTGTTAATGTACCACTAAAGAAAATGCAAAGTGCATAACGGTGGATTTTTATTGTTGTGGTGTAAAAACGGTCTTAAGACACAGATTACACAAAAAAATCCTTCAAACAAGAGAAACAGATTATGTCTCACTCCCAGTGAATGTGCCTTCTCCTGTCCCGCCACAATGTGAGGCCGGTGTATGTTTCTGGAAGAGTCACAGTCGTGGGTGGGAGGCATAGGGGTGGTAAGGTCACAGGGCTGTCTTACCTTCTTGTCCTGCTCTGTGGGTCTATCCATAGACTGTGAGGAAGAGTCACTTAAGCTTTGAGACCTACTACCACGGCCCCTGCTCCTTTGCTAAAAAGTAAAGAGGACTCCAAGTTACTGGATAGAACTCCACAGAGAAAAAAAGCCTAAATGTTGATTTTTAAAAAATGAGATCAGAAGGAAAACAATAAGAATAAACTAAGAGAATTTTACTTAAATTATGGACAAAAATGACAAAATCAGGCAAAGAAAACAATATTTTTTTGTTTAAAAATTGCCATGTCAGGTTCCTGTTGGGGAAAAAATGAAGTACCGTGGCAGTAGGTGTTCGTATGAAAAAAAAAAAAGTTTAATTGTCAGGCCAAAAATCACCAAAAGCAAAAAAGTTTTTCTTTTTTTTTATTGATTGAGGTAAAAGATGTGTTAAGTTTCAGAATATTGCTATGTTGAGTTTCATTGTTTTTTTGGGTTTTTTTGGAGTGGGGGGGGTTCTTGCTCAAAATAGAGTCACAGGATAAACCAATTAATGCAAGAAATGACATCAAGACACAAGTATCTGTTCATAGTACAACTGAGAGAACTGACTTGAACCACTTGAAACAACAACTGCTTCCCAGAGCTCCCCAGTCCAGGAGAATATGAAAGGTGGTGCATCTACATGTGTATTTTCAATATCAAGAAACAGGAGTGAAATAACTTATACAGGATGAAAATTGAATTCACTGTACCCAAGAGCTAAGCAGATTAATCATAATTTGAAATTAGGTTTACAGACCACATCCAGTCAAACACCATGTGTTACTAACATGGCGTAAATATCCATCAAGAGTCATCTTATGAAACCCATTCTGTTGTTGTTTTTTTTCCGTCATTAATTCCCCCACGTACATTCCTGTCATCCAGGCAGTCCAATTGTAATGACATTATACCCCAGCATCCAAAGCAAATCATATACGATCAATGTAATCAATGTGCCAGCATGAGTCTTTCCATCAGCATTTGCTAACACTGGAAAACGCCGCCTGTATGGATGTGTTTGTGCACAGTAGCCTCAACTCTATTCAACCATCGCTCTGCAAATCAGAGCGGTACAGGCTCTTCGTTGTCAGAGGCTCTCGACTCCCTGCCCCCAACCGATGCTTAGCAGACATGTGTGACCAGGGCGGTGAGCGTGAGACAAACACAACAGTTGATCTTTTCAGTCCTTGTGCGAACGGCAAACAAGTGTTGAATTTTGTTGTCTAGTTTCTGTTGGTATATTTGCCTATTCTTATAACTTTGGGACTGCATTGAATAGATGTTCTAAAACAGAGATTACATACGTATATGGCTGTGATCATGCAAAAGGAGCCAATAATTTGCAGATTGTGAAGGCTGGTGGAATGTAAGGTAATCAAATTTCAAATTTTAAAATGTGTTAAGTTTCAGCAAAAAGGACTATTTGAGTCTGAAACCTAAAACCAAGGTCAATATTTTTCAACATATGTAAATTATGGGGAGTAGTACAATAAAAGATAGGGAATAGAGGGAGAATGGGGGAAACAATGGCAGGAGGAGAGGGACAGATGAACTGAAACCATATTAGGAAGAAAGAAAGAAAAAAGGAGTGCTATGATGGATTCTGTGAAGCACAGTAAAAGTATTGGAGAGACCAAAGATAAGAAGCACAAGAATGTCTGGAGAAGATAACAAAAAAACATGTTTTTAAACAGAACAGAGCAGTGTTGAAGGAAGGACAGAAGAGAAATGGAAGCAAAAAAAGTAAGAACAAAAAGAAAAGCGGAAGCAAAACAAAAATCAACATGTGTGCTGCTTTTGATACATCAACACACATGGGGACTGAGAGAGCACAAGTGGAAGTGTTGTTGATCACTATTTGAAATGAATTCAGGGCAACTAATTAAAAAAAAAATTGCTTTATCAGCTCAACAAAGAAGAAATAAGAGTATAATTCACAAGAACTGAGAAAATTCAAAGTCAAAGATTAGTTTTCTTTTTTTGTTTGTTTGTTTTACAGATGTACACAGCGGTGAAATCCTGCTTAATTTAGTAGACTTTTTTAAATATACATGCTAAGATATAATCACTTCCTGTTATTTGGCCTTTTAAGAGGATCACTGCAAGGTGATTTCAGCAGGTTAATTAGCCAGAATATTGTCACGTGGCCTGCAGTCTGCGCTAGCATTTCAAGAAAACACTAGCATAATTACACAAGATGGACAGCACTCCTTCAGATTTCACACCATGACCTTTCACTCTTTCAGCCGACTGTCTTCCTTGTAACCAAGAGAGATATGTATTAGAAAAGCACATTTGTAAGAAGAAATATGAAATTAATGAGGTTGGCTTCTGTGACAAAGGAAAACTCTTTGAGACAGAATTTGTCTTCGGCTTAATTATCCTGAGCTTTCGGTGGAAAAAAAGATGTGTGTGCTCATCAAAACTGAGTCTGTCAGAAGTTAATCTACAACACTTCTCTCCACAGAAGTCTAGTTTGAATTAAAGAAAGAAAAAGAATACTTTACACTCGTTATTAATGGCTGAATGTATACAAAAGCAGATGACTGCTGACCCAGACCAACCGTTTAAGTCGAGGAGAATTTTAAATCCAATGTGGTTTGAAATTGTGTTTTAGCATATAATAAAAGGCATGCAATCATTATATTGGGGCACTTACCAGTTTGCTGTGATGGTATTTGCAGTATCCACAATACTTGACATTATCTGCATCAGAGCCTTGTTCTTCACATAATAGTCCTGCAAACTGGGCACTGTGGAGGCAGAAGATGAAATAAAATTTTTTTTAAAAAAAATAGGGTTTGGTGTTAGTAAATGCACTATATCCCCAAAACTTTACATATATTTTAGGCAATATTAGAAAATGTATGCAAAACTCATGTTGACTAAACTAACAGACAGAAAACTTAATGGGTTTTGCAAAAATTTTCCTTGTGCTTTTAAGCAGTTGAGCTGCTGGAATTGTATTAAAAAACCACTAAATTCCTGTGACATTTCTTTAGCTCAACATGTCATAAAGGTTAGCACACAGCTAAGGAGAAACATGGAGCCCAGAATAAAAGTGTGGAGCAGGAAAACACTGGTGGCCGATGAGTTGGCTCCCACGCAAGCCTCACCATGTCACATGGAAGGCCTGTCTGCAGCCGTGTTTGTTGCAGGTCATGCAGGCTCCAGTGGCTGCTTTACTCTCTCTGCCCTGCTCTTCACAGATGTAACATGTCTGCACACAGAGTGACCAAAGTCCATTGTAGAAAAAGAAAAACTTAATTTTTTACATTTTAAACTTTGCAAGTTTTCTGTGCCATCTCTACCTTGTTGTAGCGCTCATGGGGGACAGACTGGAGAACTATTGGCTCCATGGTTGAAACGTTAGCGAACTCCACTTCAGGGATGTACAGGGCACAAACCACGTGGGCCCAGCCTGAAAACATCCACAAGGAATAAACATACGCCTGTTTGAAAATATTAACCACGTGTAACAAATTCTGCAACAAAATATATATATGACATTTGATGTTTGGATTTATTTCATCCATTCCTTGTAACTTGTGAATTTAAAGCAGGAGGGAATAAATATACAGGAAATGTAGTGACTGCTATGAGTTCAACAAAGACTTAACTTTTCAGAGAGAAAAACCAAGCCAACAAGTGGACAGTAAAGAAATACGCATCAAACAGCTTAAAATTTCCAGTTTAAGATTCCTATAATTTGAAGTCTCAAAGAAAGTGTTGTACTGACCAGTTTGCACCCATTTCTGCAAACCAATCCTATCCCCTGCTTAAAGTAAAGATTTTGCTTTTTTTCTTCTGAAAACCATAACATAGAAACTTTTTTTTTTAACAAGCTTTATAGACTCTCAGTTAAATTCATTGTAGACCAGAGAAACAAAAGATGAACTGATCAGGCTTTTCTTTACTGAAACCAATTTTAGGTTTTCTTATAGGTCTGAGCCCTTGATTCACATTGTCTTACTTTATTATTATTTTAAGAACAAGAATACATGTAAGAGGAAAACTGACTGCTGCAGATTTTCTGGTTGAAGTAATTTGTCATAGATTATCCCCACTTATGAATATAGCATACAGTATATGCCTAACATTTATCCAGTTTTTTTTTTTTATTAAAAATGTGCATCAAAGAACATCATGCACTCAGTTGAAGCACTGAATACGAAGAAAAACATGATCAGATTTTTTAGTATTTGACTTACAGTTCACAGGAGAGTTGATAGCGGGAAATTGGCCCATTAATTGAAGTATCTCCAATAATATCCTGCACATTAAGAATTTTTTTTACTTACAAACTCTTGAACTGCTGCCAAATTAAACAAGTCTTTTTTCCTACATTTCAGTCAAGCCTTCCAACATTGCATGTGTTGAAATAATGTGTCTGAAATACACTAAATATAATCTTGTTTTTAGAACTGAAGTAAAATTTAATTCTTGATATTTAAAACATATTTAGCTTAAATAATTTGTTATTTTTAAGCTGGGACTGTTCCGCTGCATCTTTTAATTCTTTGCGCGTGTGTGTGTGTGTCTACTTATCCTTATCAATATCTAATTAACAATAGAAACTGTTTTAGATATGTCCTTAAATAAAGGATATTTTAGTAGCAGTAAGAACAGTTTTTTGTTTAACTGCAATACTAGCAAATTTTTTCTTAGGGTTATTAAATGTAGTCTCATAAAAGCCCGTTTAGTGAAAAGGTAACAGAAATAAGCTGAAAAAAAATCACGTATTTTAATCTTCTTACAATTTCTTTAAAATCTATTTTATCTGTCATTAAAAAGGTAAAAATAAAAACGTTGAAATAGTCAACCGCTTTAATTTATTTGCTTGTGTTCTTAAGCATCTGTTCGTTGACTTCTAAAACACACACACACACAGCTGCCCCGTCAACAAAGACAAACTGCAGGGCTGCAGAGTGACAGCAGGGCACGGTCGCAGGGGCAACAAAATTGACGATAAGTTGAGGAGGAGTTGGCCGAGGTTACCAGCAGGTCAAATGGAGGTGGGAGTCTCTGCAACCACACTGGAGTTGTCTGTTCCTCCTCCCATCTACAGCTGAAGCAAATACAGGCTTAAACTTACAGTTGAACCCATGACCTGCCTTTGACCTGCTGAGTGGGACTGGGGGAGAAGGCCAGAGGGGCGTGACGGCAGGGTGGAGCGGGTGTGAAATGTGGGCATGTTGCTGTTTGGAAGACCCTCCAAGAATCTGGAAGAGCCCTATAAAACAGGCCTATAAAAGCAACACAGTGTTCCTCAGTTTAGGCATTGACCTTTTTTGCTATTTAGTTCATCTTAGCTGAAGACGCCAAGAAAATTAGCTTTAATTTGGTTTCCTGGCTAAACTACAGTTGTTTAATCAGGAACTAAACTTTCAATCTGCTGCCTCACGTTTGAACTTTTTTTCCACTGTGTTCTACAGACGTGTCTGATGCAACCAACTCCATGACATTTCAGTACTGCTCGCCTCTAATCCACATGCAAATGAATGCAACCCAAGTCAATAGCTGCATTTCCATTGATCACATAAATGTGCAAATTGAAATTACAAAAATAAATTAACTTAATGGAAACATCAATTTTGAGAAAATTCACGGTTTTTGATAAAAGGTTTTCGCGTTCGGTTGAGATGGTTTTTCAACTGTATCGAAATTATTGTATTTCGTGAAACTGTTTTTTCGCATCACACGGTTTGTGTGATCAACATCTGGGTGTTACTACTGGTGGAAAAGGCAAATAAGAAGAGAGAAAGTGGTAGAACAATAACTTTGAATTACTTATTTATGTGTGATTTAAGTTACCCCAATTTTTTTTTTTTTTGTGTGTGTACAGTTGTAACGGAAATGCAGCTAACAACGTCAAATTCCTCTCCTATGCCTTATTACTGTCCCACCTGAAAGAACAAATAAACACACTAACAAGTGAGGAGGGGCCGACAAGAGCCGGAAGAAACGAGGGAAAGGGTTTGGTGAGGAAGGAGAGAAGAGACAGAGAGGGGTCATGAGAAGGGTAAAATAAAAGAGAAAGTAGTAAAACGGTGTGTGTTAGTGTTGTCCCCATGCCTCCCTGCAAGCCTGGACACAATCCCACAGCTGTGCCTCTCACTGACTGCCTCACACACACACACACTTACATGCACAGAGAATATTTACAGTCTCCACCAAGATGACCTCTCCATGAACCCCAAAGAGGAGACTCCTCACAGGCCGTGCACTATACTCATGCCGGCCCGCCCCCTCATAAACATACACACACACTCCAACACTCCTATAAAACAGACCGGTGAAAACAGTGTGCGCACACACACACACCCACACACACAACAAACAGCAACATAACTCTCTCAGTCGGCTAACGGTCCATCAACATGCCGGCGACGTGTAAATAATGACAACATGGGAGCGTGTAGGATCGGATCTACCTCCGTTGTCCGTCCTCTTCAGGGCTCCGTCTTTGTGGGGACAGAGCTCACATCTCTGTCGGGGAAAGAGGGAGGAAAAATGGGTCAGGAACAATAAGTCAACACAAGAGTACGGAAGTGTTTTAGGACTTGAGCTGGACAGGTACCAACTGTAGGGTGTTCGGCCAGCAACGTTTAAGGAAAACACCCTGATTTCATCTGCCGGCTGAGGTCCGTTATCTCTCAGAGGGACAATAAGCACAGGGGAGTTTCCACCCAATCAGCTTTCTGCTTTGCTTCTGATGAGTCAGCTCATTCTCAGCTACACTTTGTTACAAATCCCAAACCCAAAGTGACATTAACTAACTTTAGGGTTGCTTCATAAATCCCTTTAGAACATATAAATGCTTCAGCTTAATCTCCCCTCAACAAATCTTCCATCGAAATGCTGCTTTTGAAATGGTAGCAGAGGTGGCAATTAGAAATCTTGTGGTTTACTGAAAATTGTTATGATTTATTTAGCAACATACCATGTGTACTTTAAAAATATTTACACTTAGAAAGCATCCAGCCAAAAGCTTTGGGTCAATTTGCAACATTTTGTTCTTATTATAAAACTAACAAGTTGATACGCATGTAGTGATGGTTACGGCAATGCTTACTAACTCCCTATTGACTGCACATGAATGAAAACAATAGCAAACCTGGTCAATGTGCAAGTGACTGATATGTTACATATTTTTTGATCTAGCATTTGTGTGTGCTCCCCATTCTAATGCCACCCTGGGCACCCGCCCATTCGGTCCAAATCAAGAACTACAATAGTAAAGAGGTACAACAATTTTTGAAATTTTTGCGATGGAGGCAATACTGGTAAATATTGCAATAATAATATCAGATATATGCCTCTTTTCTCCCCTCTCATCTGTGCTTCCGGCACTTTTCTTTTCCACACAAATATGGATGCCCTTGCAGAACTGACTGACAACAAATTCACAAGTTACCGCCATTCTTGACAAGGCCGCACGAAGCAAACTGACCAGTTTCAGCTAATGTGGCGTATTACTACATCCGGCAGTCTGAGCTAATGTTAACTCTAATAGGAACAAGCTTGTTGTTTAAGCAAGACCAGATAGGCCTGTTTTATAATGGCAAAAGAAGTTTTGCCAACTTTTCTTCAAAGCTTTGCTCCAGTTTATTAAGTTTGATGTAGTTTGTGTAGGTCTGAGACTGCAAATCTCAATTAGTTTTACCAATCACTGTGCTGTGCGTTTACCTCAGGAAGGTTCTGGTATATAAAAGAACAAAGGACGTTGCTGCATCTAAGTGCAGTGTTGCATGTTAAATTAGCCATATCCTTTCCAAATTGCAGTTATTTTGCTGCTTTCTGGTGCTCTAGAACATACGACTGGAAGATTAATGCATGTGAACATTTTCGCCACTTTATTCAGCAAAAGATTACAAATAAGAACAAATTTTAAAACCAATGGATATTGAGAGAAATTGGTGTCACACCCACTGATAAGAGTGGTAGAATAGAGTGAAATGTCTCACCCTACCCCTGGACACCATCTTAAGATAAAAGCTGCTGCTACTGGTTCCAACCAAGAGCTGTGATGACAAAGGCTCATCGCAGACATTTCTTAATAACTTTGGAAAACATGGAAAACTATCAAAACAGTTTTCCATGTTTTGACATGGAAAACTGTTTTGACAGTTTGTAACAAACAAAACATAATGTTATGTTTCGTTTATGATTAGGCAACCAAAATAGGTCCTAAAAAGACAAACGTAAAGAAGTAGTAAAGTACTCACCACACGGGCCGCTCTCTCCTGGGATTCACACTTTCTGCAGAACCATGGACCAGTCGGCACCTGAACAATTCCATAACAGGCTAAAGAAAGGCAGAAATAATCACACATCATTACAAGAAAAACATTTACAATTATTATTACTACAAACAGTAAAACTAGTCTGTCAGTGTATTTACCCTGTGTGTTTTATTTTAACCCCCTTCTAAAAGTTTCCATACATATAGTCACTGAATAATTAATGAAAAGCTCACGTAGCAGCTTTCAGGGTAAATGTTTAACTTTTAAACAAATATTGAAGGTCAGGGGGAAAAAATGTCCAGCTCTCATTAAATCAGCAGTTTGGCTACAATTATCAGTTGCTCTGGATGAACACTTTCAATGCTGCTACAAACACCCATCCCAGCTCAGCAAATCTCACTCCAGCCCCTCCTGTTTCATCAACATCCACAAAAAAAAATTATTTCCAAAATCAAACCACATTTTTTGGCGCGTAAGCGTTTACACAACAATGCAGGTAAACATACAGATCCAACTGCCCTAAATACTGCACTAGCATCTTAAATAGCCTACCCCTACACATTTCCAGATTATCTCTGATGTGGCCAGGGCCCATAATCCACTGGAATGAAAAGCTATAATCCAAAATCCTGAGAACACGGACAGCTGATCCAATCACTTAAAGGCTTGGCAGATTTTTTTATGTTGCTAGGTAAACTAAACCAGAGTCCGAGTTAAATAAATACTGCATATGTTTAACAGAAAAAGAACTGGATTTCAAATCCTTGCTTTTTTTAGGAGAAACAACACAACATATAATCCCAATTTTAGTTGACAACACACTGTTTGAGCAGTGAGCTGTAAATCATAACAAGTCTCTTCTGGCCTTCCAGTTTTTGTGTTGTGGTCTAACATTTCGTCTGTGTTTTTCGTTTTCTTCTTCTGTGTGCCAAGATTTTTGCTCAGGCTCTCGACTGGAGAAGTTTTTATTTTATCTTTCAGCCTGCTCACCAGCAGCGTGCAGCAAGGTGTGGAAAAAGCTATGTTTACTGTTTAAGATGTTGGTAACAAGCCCAGGCTTTGAACATGGATCGACCTGTTTGGATGCTAAATGAGTTCAAGTTGTTGTCATGGTAGTGAGAATCCTAACCAATAGTACAAATTAAACACACCCAGAGTATCATTCTTTGGTTTTTTCCTTTTTCACTCCTGCTACAGTCATAAATGGGTCATGGTTTTGAAGTACATTGCAATGAGACTGTGTTTATTTTACCTAAAGCTGAGGGTTTGTTTTTTTTAACAGCTAAATGGATTGTTTATGTTTCCGACTCTTTTTATACAAAAAAACAAATGATTTGACAAGTAAAAATGTGACTCCTGTGCCAAGTAAAGTCAGTCAAAAATGGAAATAATCTGAAGTCTATTGTTTTAGTCAAGGAAGTATATTCTTTGCAGCTGCTTTTACTGTGGAAAAAAAATCACAGTACTAAATATGAGCCTTTGGCAAAATAAAGGGACAAGTTTTCTGACATTTATCCTTACGACTAAAACTATAACATTCAGTAAAAAAAAAACACTTGCTGGGTATTTCTTGGGAGTCTCTATTTATGATAATAGCTCACAACTTTTCATATGTTTCGGTGTAAGTTCAGATACAGAAAACACCCCAGAATTTTCAGCTTTTAGAAATGCCTCATGAATCTCACATGGACTCTTGTTTGGGCTTTGCTTTGCAATCTTCTTAGGGCTTTATTTAAAGCCTGTTGTCCATGCAACTGCTTTTCCTACCATACTTTTTCCTTCCACTCAACATTCTATACATCCAAAATCTACAAGACAGCACTCTTCTGGACAACGACAGTCTTCTTAATAGCTGTCAAGTTACGACTCTTCCTCATGTTTAAGCAAGTCTAACATGGCCATACCATAGAGCAATGACATAAAAATCTGTTTTTAAATTACTTTATAGTAACAGTCTAATTCTTCACTTGGTGTAAGGCATAATAATCAAAACTAACAGGGGAAAAAAACACTCAAAATATAGCCTCTGTGTCATGAATCTACAAATATATGAGTTCCACTTTTTGAATTGAATTACTAACAAAGTAGTTGCCAACAAAAGTTCAGTAGCAGCGAAAATAAAAATAAAAAAGCGCTGATCAGCTGTTTGGATCTGTTTACAGTTGTTAGCAGCTTCTGTCTTTGGCTGTGTTTACTAAGTGGACACATGGATAGCTGCTGCTAATGTAAACATTAGACATCATCATCTGAGTCATCTCAGCTGCTGCAGTGGGACCCTGCATGCAGAGTGTTTTGGTGTCTGGACTGTACTTGGACGTAGCCGTGTTTGCTTTCTAGGTTTGACTGATTTTAGACCAGTATTCATGCCTCAATTTGAAGCAACCCCCCCCCCCCAACAGGAGTGTGTTCTTTCCTCTTTCATAACAGCTTCTGACAAGGAAACAATGGCAACAGCTCGCAGCCAGAAACGTGTTCATGCTGCCGCTGTCAGCTCCCATCAGCGTGCAGGCTGAGTTAGCTGGCAAGCCGAAGCAGCGAGGAGCCCGGCAGCATGTGTAGAGCCTGACCTCGGCTCGGCCTTGGTGGGGAAACCAGGCAGAGGAACAGGAGGAGGAGGAAGAGGCTAACCTTTCCACAAGACAACGCTAGCTAGCATGAGGGCTAACGGCTAAAGCTTGGCTAGCAGCTCACCTTGGTGCACGGCAACGTTGCAGCCGTGACCGTCGCAGTAAACCAGCGGGTTTTCCGCCCAGCCGCGTTCGTCCGAGCACACACAGCAACCGCCGATCATCTCCTTCATGTTACTCGTCAACAGCTCGTCGTCCGCCGTCAGACAACGCTCGCCGCAGACCATCTACGAGGAAAGCGGACATGCGGAGGAACACACAAGGACTGACCGCAAAAAAAAAAAAGGAAAAAATCAAAAGAAAACTTCGCCGAAGACGACCGTCGTTTTATCCGCAGCGCCGCTCTAGGTGCCACTCCGCCGACATGTCATGTTTTTGACGTGTTTACGTCCCTTTTCGAGGCACTATTTTGTTTTCACCAAAACATCGCCGTCAGGGCTCGATGGTGGAGCAGAGGGGGAACTTCGTAGCGAACAGGAAATGCGTAACGACGCACGGTGAGTGATTAGAGCGACGTCAGTAACGGTTGCTTTTTTTTCTTCTTCTTCTTCTGTCTGTTTGGTCCCACATGGACGTGTGAAGAAAGGAGACTCCACTCTGCAAAACTCAGTCAACAGCAGAGCAACAAGAAGCTGCGCAAAATACTGAGGAAAATATTATGCTAAAGATTAGAGATTAAGTTTGCTTGAAAAAGCTGAAGAGAATAAATTAATGATTGATTTATAATTTAGAAATATTGCAAGGAGAAGGTAGTTTGAGGGAATCCCATTCCCCCAGATCCAATAGCTCTGCTTTTTAGGTTGTGGTTAAAAAAAAATCCTCTGAGAAATGTTACACTCCTTAAAGAATCTGATCCAACTTCAGTTCTTGTTGCTTCCTTGCAGTGAAACTAACGCTAACGAGCTGTCATTGCGGCTGCACAAAACAAAACAAAAATACATTTTAAAAAATTAAATGCAATTCTTGGTGCGTTTGCACTTGTGACAACATACCTTAGACAGAAAAACGCTATGCTAAATTCTTTGCCATCAGACGAAATACATTCCAAGATAGATTATTTTTTTTGTTAAAATTACTAGTTGTTATATTGACATACTTCAAACTAAGTGGTTATTTTGCCATTGAAATGTTGCACTCATTTACACGTGTGAGAGATATGCAAGGTCAGCTCCTACTTTTTATGTGAATCGTGGAAAAATCTATTTTTAAAGGCATGTCTCTTTGCCGAGTCGCCCTACACCAAGGAAAGTTTGGATTAAACGCTATGAATGAATAAGTTTCAACCAAATGCTAATTGGTTTTAGTTGATAATGTAACTACTATTGAGTCTAATACAGGTTATTCAAGTGGAAACACTTGTAATGATGATTTGTTGCTTAAATTAATGTAACAGAACTCTGATAAGAAAGATTTAACTCCACATCTCACCATTCTAATTGTTTTATTGATTAGTAAGCAAACAAGTTAAAAAAAAAAAAAAAAACAATGTGCATAATTTATTACTAGACAAGTTGTTCTCGCCCAAATTATGTCAAATGAGGTGTTTATTGAATATATGCTAAAAGTTGCCAATTTAAATAATTTTGTGTATTTTCCCTTTACTCTAGTTCCCCCCCCCCCCCCCCCCCCCCCCCCCCCCCCCCCCCCCCCCCCCCCCCACACCCTCCACCCCCCCCTCCCTCTTCCCCTCCTCCCTTCCCTTCTTTTCTTTTTCCTATCGCCCCCCCCCCCCCCCCCCCCCTCCCCGCTGTCGGTTGCAGCCAGATAAACTCTGGTCCTCTTCCTGCCTCGTTTGTCCGGGCTACTGTGACAGTTTTAAGTTTTGGCTCTGTTTTTGCAGCCATTTTTTAGACTTACGAGGATCAGCACAAACCTGCCTTTTACCAACGGCTTGTTTTCTTCTCCTTCTTAATTTGAAGAGTGGCTAAGAAAAAGTAGCCTCTGTTCTACACAGAAACGTTTAGTGGCGACTAACTAGAATTCTCCACCCGAGTTGATAAACAGGTCGTAAATTGAAAAAGTTTTATTTGCATTTATAAATGCAATTGTGAAGTTATTTTATTTAAAAAAAAAAAAAAAAAAAAAAAAAAAAAAAACGTTTTTCTGTTTCTGAAGTTTTTGACACTGCATGGCAACCGCACCCACATTGCATTGGCTAACAGGGGAAAAATATAAAGTTATTCCTTGAATTTCCTTCCAGCAAATGTTTGTATTCTGCTGTAAACTAAGTTAAACCATACATTTGAAACAGCGAAAGCAGTGCTTCACCTTAAATCATTATAGAATCAAAGTCAGTTTTATTATTATGAAGGGAAGTTAAAGCACAAGGGTGACTTCTTAAGTCTCGGACTCGACAAAAATCTCCCTAAAATGTTAAACCCTGCGAAGGTATATTGTATGTCGCTGCATATCAGCATGTCAGTAGTCCGCTTTGTTTTGACAGTTCTCCATGCCGTTGTCAAGGATGCTCACACACACTCACACACGCCATTCCAAGCACTCAGCTGCTGCTTGCATCACTGACTTCTGCGAGCGTGCTCCTGCGCTCGGTTTCCAGAGAAACGTAATGACTTGCCAGTAATGTGCAGGAGCACACGAGCGTCCTCCGTGTAATATGGTGAGCGAGAGGTCCCTGGGAGTGCCTGCCCATTGTTTGCTTTAATTTCAAATTGCTCAAATGCTCCAGTCGACACTGGACCTTGCACTAAAATGGGGATGAGGGTGTGTGTGTGTGTGTGTGTGTGTGTGTGCGGTGGGGATGGTTCGGGGGCGGCGGGGGGGGGGGGGGGAAAAAAAAGAAGAAGAAAAAAAAAAAGGGAAAGGGGGGGGGGGGGGGAAAAACGAGTAGAGGGGGGGGGAAAAAAGGGGGGGGGGAGGGGGGGGGGGAG
>CAEFZY010044578.1:0-22536 GCA_903066815.1 Brachyrhaphis roseni
TGTCTCTGTTCTTCTGCAGTTTTGTTGTTATTTCACATGCTGTTTTCTTCTTTTATTAAACCATGTAATTTCTGTGACGCCATCACGCGTTGTTGTACTTCATTGTGACCAGCACGTCGCTCTCCGAGAGGACCCGGATTTAAGGGAGAGAGAGAGCCTGACTTTTTCTAAAAGTTAACTTATTAAATACTCTTTTTATTAACAGTACTAAATGGGACAGGAAGTCCTTTTTCTTGGAGTTATATACTCCCTGTGACATCATGTCTTCTTTTCTGAAACTCTTCCTCTTCATCCTTGTAACTGCCCATTGTATTGTGGAATTAATAGTTTGCATATCACTCTTGTTGTTCCCTGTATGTAGTTCAATCTTTCATGGCTGGTCCCAACAGTTTCCATCCATCAATGTTCTTATCTTATCCCACCAGGGGTACTGGTGCCTATCTCCAGTGGTCAACGGGCGAGAGGCAGGGTCACTCTGGTCACCCCACCCATTGCAGGGCAACACACAGACAGGACAAACAATCAAACAATCACAGGACAAACCTAAGGAGAACTTGGAGAGAGCATGCAAACTCCATGCTGAAAGACCCTGGGCCGGCATTTGAACCCAGGACCTTCCTTGCTGCAAGGCAACAGTGCTACGAACTGCGTCACTGGATTTAGGTTGTAGTACATGATTTAAGAGAAACTATACAGTTAAATTAAACATGGTATTTGAACATTTCTATGAAAAGTTTTCTATTCAGGCAAATTTCAAAGAACATGTAATTTGATACCATTTCGGTACAAAGATTTGAAAAAGTTATCCTTTTCCTTTTGAAATGGAGTTAAGAAGGGACGACCTACGTCCATGGCAATGAAATGTTGATTCCAACTGCTTCTTTCTACAGGGGTGCATAGGGCATTTTGGCTCTCAACAATTTGGAGTTCTGACTTAGACTTTTTCTTTTCTGTGTATGAAGGCCTCTAATGCAAGCAAACTGAGTACAGACCCATACTGATTTACAGGAGTGGAATGGCTTTGTGACAGAGTCTGTACCATGTGATGGTTTGCAATTAGGATTTTTGGAAAGATTTTCCCGAGGGAAAATCACAGAACTTTACTTGGTGAGTGAAACCAAAGCCATACACTTGTTGATATTTGATGCTGTGCCCCCCTGTCCCTCAAACAGATCTCTGTATTCAGATCTCAACCTGAACAGATGCCAAGCACCGAGACTGAACACATCCCAAAGTTGTTAAAGGCACTGTTTGGCTCACTGGGATGGCATGTGTGCTATCCAGTCTTAGCAGCTGTATTCTGGGAAGAAGGAACAACGATCTCCTCCCTCTAACCTGGTCAGGCATTTCCAAAACAACAGAGCTGCAGCAGCTCAAGTTTCCAGCAAGACCCAAAAATGACCCCACACACACATGCAGGCGTGTACACACACATGCAGATGGTGGTGCCTAAGCCAGGGGAAACAACACCTTTTTCTGCTGAGCTGGGGGAAGTTTGAAAACCTGGCAGGGAAACGCTTTTCCTGACTTGCCCAGGTGTTGTAGGCTGTACAGAGTAATTGCTGTGTTTGGAATATGCTTCTGATGTTCCTCAAGTGGGCATGGTATTGACACTGTAAATGAGTCCAGATGGAGAAGGATACTTGGAAATATCTGGACCATTTAAGGCTTACTTTTAGAGGATGTTTCTACTGTAAGACAATGTATTTGATAAAGGTCCATCTTACCCTGATAAAAATGTTCTGCTCTTTAAGAATTACTTTTTTTTTTTTTAACCAACAATAGCCTTACTTTGTTAACCTACATACATTAGAAAATATGGTGTCATCAGAGCATATTTTTCTCTTCGGTTTGCAGGTTTGCTTGAGCAGAAATGTCTGGGGATGTTCTGAACGTTAACCTTTATCTTAATTTAACTTATTTTTTTAAGTAGTAGGAGCAGAATATTTGATCAGTGTACTTCAAATCTTTGCTGGTATGTTGGTGCTTGGGAACGCTGATGGCTTATGAGTAGTACTTGATGTTTTGAAATACTAAATGAAACACAGTAAAGACAAGATTGTTGTTTGTTGCATGAATGAACTTAAAAAAAATAGGCTCTTGGTACTTAAACAATTTATTTTCTGAAAAATGAATGCGATGGCTTGTTTCTTGAACAAATAGTTTTGACCTCAGTGCTAAATATATTTGTGTAAAGATACTAATTTAAATTTTCATTGTTGATTTCACAAACTTAGGTTAAATTTACTTCACATATTAGTTTTTCTCAGTGTAGGTTCCTTCCCTTTTTCTTGGTGAAAAAGGGAAGGAATTAAAGTATGTACTAGAAGTGTTGCAAAAAGCTTAAATGAATTGCTTTGAAAGGAAGAAGCTGATGGATATTATTTTTCCTTTTTAAATTTTTTTGCTAGCAGAATTTTCTTGTTTTTGCCCCCAGGCCTTGTTTGATGGTGGCCCCGTTGCATGCAACTTTGTTTTTCATAGTCGTCTTTGAAGAACTAACTTAGTGTTGTTAATGATACACAGATACACACACACACATATCAGTGTAGCATTCCAACCACCGATTTGGAGTATTGCTCAGGTTGAAAGAAGCTATGTGAGGCAGTAAAGACTGCTTGACATTTCTCTGCATAGTGTACATTGTGAACATGACCCAGGTGCATCAGAATCAACTTTATTAGCCAGTATTTTGTGTACAAACAAAGGAATTTGACTTTCTTTTCAGGTGCTCACAATGTACGGTCTTTAAGTATATACATTTCAGAGGAAAAACAACAGAATATAAACATATGTCAAGCTCTTAGAGGTTGTCATATGTATAAAGGTTGTCTTCTGCAGTCTATTTTTCTTTTATTATGCTTCTAAATTACAAATAGCCCTAAAATTTTATTAGTGCACATAACAGTTGTAGTGAAGAAGCTTAGAATCCGTACTTTAATAATCTGTAAGTAACTAAAAAAGCCAAGAAGAATTACTAAAAAGAAGTAATTATTCTTTTACAAAAAAGAAGAATTACTAATTGCATCAAATATTTGATGCAATTAGTAATTCTGTGCTGCAGTGGCTTAGGGGTATAGAACATCCAATGCCTGGAGGCCTCAGTCCTTGATGCAGCTGCCACAGGTTCGGGTACTGACTTGATGACCTTTGCTGCATGTCTTCCCCCTCTCTCATTACCCATTACCCAGGAGCCAATAAAACCTTAATAAAAAAAATAGAAAAAATAAGTGGGATGGAGAAGGAAATATAATCAAGAAAATTGGTTTGTCTGAGTGAAAATGAGAAGTAGTAAATTGCAAGTATTTAGTAATTCCAGGTGGGATAAAATTTTTATCAAACAGTCCACACAAATTAAAAAATAAGTTAACAATACTGCATGAAAAATAAGTTATGAACTTATTTTATTTTTGTTAGTTTTACCACAAGATTTAGTACTGCTTACTTAAAATGAATGAGGTTTTCTTACTCACTAATCTTAAGCTTACTTTGCTAAAAAATGCTTGAAGCAGCGAGTTTGCATATTTTTTTAAGTAAGGTGAACTAATTCGATTTTTTTTGCTCCACCTTTACTTTCTCCTGGCTGGTATATATTTCTCCTTAATTGACAGTACAATAATTCCCTGTTCCCTCCTGTGCCAATGGATCATAAGATTACACAAGGAATGTGTGAATGATATGTATGCAGCTTCTCTTCAAGCTCTGTGAAGAAACTTTTAGCGGTGTTGCAAAGCTACAAAATATTTTTTGATACATTGCTGCATCACTGCATGTATGTTGAAGAATATTGGCATCAAAGTTTTCCATTGCTTGTGAGCTAGCAATGGTCCCAGCTCCTGGCAGTCCAAATGCTGACTAGGTTTCCATGTGATTACATAATGATCATAGCATGCATCACATGTCTTTTGGCAGGAAGGGAGTTCCTCTGCTGTACACTTGTGTTGCCTTTTGTCATCACTCCTGACCACATCTCATGCACCACTGCTGGGAGCTGCTTTCCTCTCAATCATTTCACATTCCAGAGCATTCATGACAGCTTGCTAGATAAAGCAACCACTGGAAAAGTTTGTGTTCCTGGCGTTCAAGCTAAGCTTTGGTAGTGAAGCCTAACTATCATGAATGAGAGTGTTGCTGGAGCAAGAAAAAGATAGATGTCCAGGGACTAAATGATGCAATCGTATGTGATATGATCAGGTATTTACAAGAAGGTTGTGCCATATCTAAAGGATCCACATCATTGCTATGAGGATTAATGAGGTTTTGCATCATGTGCACTCCTCAGCTGCTAGCTTTGGTGCTGCTGAACACATAGTTACACTTCATGTAGGCTTACAGTTCAGTAAACAGTAGCTGTTATACTGATGTGTGTTGGATTGACTTTTCCATCATTGCACCTTCATAGTTGGATTAAGTATTTAGTAATTGGGGCGTAGCAATGGTGTAGGGTTAAATAAAGATGGAGATCCAGATATTACAGATGGAGTACAAGCTTAATGCGGAGTTAAATTAAATTATTTAGATTAAAGAAGTTTTAAATTAGTGAGGAAAAATGTAGCTGTAGATTTTTGACTGTAGACCTGGAATGAATTCTTCTTTTTTGTTGAAGAAGAATGAATCTATTTTTTCTAATGTGAAATGAGTATCTGGATCTATAACAGAGTTGATTGTACTTGCAGCCTGACAACTGTTATAAAACTGTAATTCATTAATTAAAATTCTTATTAAAATGAAACTGTTTCTTGTTAAAAATCCTATTAGATGACAAAAAAGTTCTGTATTTAACCAAACAAATGATCAGATATGTGAAATGAGAAGCCTTTATGAAGTACTTTTATTTTCATTAATACTGTTTAAAATTTCACATGAGGAGAACTTCAAGCAGAAGAAAAATAATGGAATCCTACAAATAATTTTAACAATGAAAAATAAATTTGGTTATATTTTTAACAAAATATTAGATGAAGTCCATTGTCATGATGAATGAAGCATTAGATGGAGCGAATGCACATTGAAAAACGCCATACGACGCAGTTTTTCTGTGAGCTTAATACAGGGTTATTCTGGATGTTATCTTCAGCAAAGATGGCTGCAGCAGTCATCTTGAGAGGTTCTCCACATGCTCTGACTAAAGGTTAACAGAGAGGGACAGAGAACGTGTACTAACTGGATTAAATCATGTAGGAACAGGTTATGCAGGAGCTACAACATGTGTTTTGTATTGGCAGGAAGCAAAATCATCCTCAAAATCATTGAGAGCATCTTACATAGGAAAATGTCAGTTATCAAATGTAAGGAAAACTGATATTTTTAAAGGGCAGTTTCTTCTGACAGTCAAATCAGACAGCTATCAGGAGGATGACAGTCTTCTGGCAGAGTTCCTGGGCATTAAGGAGACATAAATAATATAAAACAAATGAATCAACAGTCCTGCAGTAAACATCAACTTTGTGAAAGTTTTGGTGTTAAATTAATTTTGTTAAAACATTTTAATTCAGCTTTTATTTTGTAGGACAGAAAATTAGATCATTACCTTTCTAATGCTTTGTATGCAACATGCTTCAGCAGTTCATTGAAATCATTCTTGTGCGGGTTACCTGGAAAATATATTTAAAAAATTACTCATCTTTACAACTAAATTTTTCCTTAATGATAATGTCACCATGTTTGTGGCCCTCTGTCACGAAGGATGCATAACTTGAACTAAATTACTCATGTCTATCTCGCAGAAAAAAGGCTAAATATTTTCTAATACAGATAGTTCAGTAACTGGAATTACCACAAAAATTAGAAAATCCTAAACATATGAGTGTTCACCACTAATGGTCAAATCATAACTCACTGAATTTCACTTTGTCCTTGTGGACTCCGGAAGAGCGCCTCGGCAGCGCTGTCTGAGGCCTGGCTTTTAGGGCTTGGCCATTTTTCACATCTAAAAAAATAAAAGAAGATGCGAGTATTTTTAAGAGCATACGACATCAGATGCAATAAAAATACAATAAGAAATCTCATCCTACACATGTTTTGGCATTATGAAAAAGACAGACCGCTTTCTGTAAGAAACAAATAAGACGCTTGTGTTCATGTGGAGGAGAGTCGCTATTTTGTGAATAAGAAGCATTCAAACCGTGAGTTCGGCCTTGATGGAGCGCCTCGGTGTCATCTGTTGTTTTCCTCTGGGAGATCGCTTTAATATCAATATGATACTGAAAAAGTAACTCCATAAAATAGTACGTTTTTCACCATTTCACACAAAGCAAAGAGCTGCGAAGGACTATCGTAGTCATAGTGTTTCTTATTATTACGATTCTGCCCCCTTGAAGAGGGGGCTTTTTGGGGGCCTTATCATATTTAAAAACTCACCAAACTTGGCGAACTCGTCAAGCCTGTGTGAAATTTACGTATTTTAAGGTTGTCGCAAAAATCGCAAAAGAAAGGGCTCGACAGCGTCACCTAGCAACTTTCAAAAAACCCTCTGCATTGACCTTACTTCATCATAGAGACATGAAATTTGGTACACTTGTAGAGCTCCCCAAGACGCACAGAGAATACAATTACTGTCATAGTGCAAGTCAAACAGAAAAGTTCACCTACTCGCCATGAAACTCTTGTATTTCCTACACAAAATCTCACAGAGGCACCAAACTTTCAGTGATTGATCATCATTGGGTGTCCTACAATGCCCAATGGTCAAATGATGACATCACTTAGGCCACTCCCCCTGAGAATAGGAAGTGTCATGTTTTACTGTGAATGGTCACTATCTTACACCTTTGACCTAATCAACATGCAACTGTGTCCAGAGACAGAAGACATGCTGGTGTGATGTGGATTCCAATCCCGATTGGTTTCAATTTAGCAGGTGGGTGTGGCGGCGTGGCGAACAGACCTGCTTTAATTGCCATACGTTTGGCTCTGAATTCCACAGTTTCGAGCAGAGCCGCTCCAAACTCACTAGGATGGATCCTTATCCACCCGCCGACAGGAATCCATAACAAACTTTGGTAGGCGTGGCCTCATTTCTTTAGCACGCCCCCTACAATATTTAAAATGATCAGCCCCATGCCATGCTTTAATCTAGAATTATGAAATTTGGTACACATATGTATCTTGTCAGGTCATACAAAAACGTCTCTTGGAGCCATGTTCTAAACCCAATAGGAAGTCGGCCATATTGGATCAAAGCTGTCATTTTCTCTTTTTTATAGACGTCATATCTGATCAAACTTGTCGTACAGTTTTTCAGATACAGACTTCAGAATCACTCAGCACAATCTTGAGGCATTGAAGGTCAAAAGTTATCAAAAATACTTTTGATAACTTTAATAGCTTGATAACTTGATAAAACGAAGTGGTTTTGTGGAAACCATCAGCCTGCACGTATAATGTCACAGGAAGACTTTAGACATTTTTTCAACTGTTTTGTCTTTAATGTTATGTATGATGCAAAATGAGTAATTTTTAAAGAAACGTCATGTTGTATTTGTTCCGTAGCAATGGAGGAGTTAGTGACCGAGCTTCGCTTGTTCCTGGACCTGCTGGATAGAGAGTATCTGAGTGCTGGAGTCCGAGAGAAGAAGGTCCACCTCTCCCACATCCTGCACCGTGTGCTTTCAGACAAAGGTGAAATGAAGAGTCTTCACCTTATCTCAAACTTTTCATGTGGGAAGAGTCTCCTTACCCAGTTGGAGTTGATAGTTAAACAGCTCTCCCTGTTATTCCTGTCATTACTAGTGCTAATGTGAGCGCTTTGATTTTTGCAGAACCTTCATTTAAATCTGAGATCCACAGTGGTTTGCCAGCCCCACCTCAGATGCCCCTGCCAGAGATTCCTCAGCCATGGCTGGTAAGTTTTACATTCTTCAAGTTTGACACTAAGGCTGCGTTCACACTGCAGTCTGAGGTTACCCAATTCCGATTTTTTTGTCAAATCAGATTTTTTTGCCACATCCGTTCGCACTTCAAAATATATGCGACCTGTATGTGTTCTCCGGTGTGAATGGGCAAACAACCTGAAAGTGTCCCACTTGTGCAGTAGAGGGCGCCATAACATCAGCGTTCTCAGTGTTCTGCCAACTGCCATAGAAAGAAGAAGTGCTCAGTGTTTGTGGAAGTAAACATGGATGCTAACGGTGGAGCAAAGCTTACCATTTTCAATTTATTGTCTGACCGGAGCAGCATATTAGCAACTTGATACTCATTATAGTCCGTCATGGTTGTTGTTTTTATTCCTGCTTGGGCGTATCAGGACGTAGAATAGGGACATTTGTTGAGTATTTATTACATTCAGGTCAGATGAACACGACCTGGACATTGGGTCACATTTGAATCGGATACATGTCGGATACCCAAGTGGCCTGGTCACATTTGAAAAGACTCTGACCTGTGCTGTTCAGACTGTTTCAAAAAAATCAGATACAGGTCGCATTACGTCAAAAAAATGAGAATTGGGTGTTTTCAGGCTGCAGTGTGAACGCAGCATAAGCTCCCATCCACACAGAAACAATTTTAGGTGTAACTGCGAAGATTTCTTGTCAATTACACTTCAATCCGATGTTTTGAAAAACCAGAAACAATCATTGTTGAAACTTGGTCCCATGGTGGATAAATTTCAAAATGCTGGTTTTATTCTGCATCTTTTTTGAAATGATGACAGTGCAGCTCTATTTCTATCTATCCTGCATGCTCCTCACTCTCACAAATAACAAACATGGTGTCGCTTGGTGGTGTTTGCTGTTTTTTTGCATCATTCTGTGGTCATGTTGCAGGACCGTGGATTTGCCCGTCATATCTTCTACAGTAATTTCTACAGTGTTGTGTTGTGTGGATGTACATTTTTCTCAATAATTTACAAAAATCTATTGTGTTTTTCTCTGTGTGAACAGAGCCTAAATTTCACATGTAGCTTTTGCTTTGTTTTTCATTTCCAGTACGTGCTTTGTTAGAATGACTTACCGGATGTGTTTCCAGTAAACTGGTTGACCAGTAAGCTCTGCCATTTTGTTTAGTGTCGGTTGAAAACTAACTTTCATGGTTTTACCAGTTAACACTAAAACCATGAAAGTTAGTTTTTGTTGCCATGAATTAAGTTGAACAAGTGTAAATGAGACTTTCCAAACTGCCAGAACACAGTCACAGGTTCATTTTAGATTTCTAGATACTTGTGAACATCTCTGTATGTTGACAGTGAAGTGGCAGAATTTTTTATTTACAGAAAAAGCTGTTTGGACAAAACCAAACAGCTCAGTTTTGTAAACTTGTAGTAATATACGGGATGCATGGATATTATGATAGTAATAATAATTAAATATAATATAAATATAATAGTAGCAAAGTAGCTACTATTCATTACAAAAACAATCGTTGTTGTAAATCAAACAGACCTAACAGTCCTAACCTTTGGGTTCCTCAGGGGTCAGTTCCGGGTATATCATCATTTGCTTTTTACATGCTTCTTTTAGCGGGCATCTTTAAATCTTTCAATTACATTTCTAATAATATTTATTCACTTGTATATGTCATCAGCTTGATAAGCTGTGCTTCCTAGTTTATTGCTTATTTCAAATTAGTGAGTGACTTTGAAGTAGTTACCGTATTTTAAGACCATATTTATATCTTCTCTTGAACTGCACCTATTTGTGGACCAGTTATGCAGTCACTTATTCACATTTTTCTGTGGAAATTATTCATAAAAATTTCATCTATTCACAAGTCTTCTTTTCTTTTTTTCTTCTAAGGGATTTCAGAACATGCAGCTTTCAAAGCTGAAATACCTAGACTCAATGCTATTTGGCAAGCAATTGGCTGGAGTTTGCAATGCCACCTATGCAGGAGCACTATTCGTTTTCTTTTACGGATTGGCTGAGCCCCCTAGAGCAGATATGAGGAAGATGGTAGATGTTAGCTTCTGTGGTGGTGCCAATAGATTCTGGCAGAGTCCAGGCCTTGAATGATCATCACTGTTTTGACAACAAAATAGGAACAACACACTATTATACAGGTGGTCATAATGTTGTGCTTGACTGATGAATATAACTTCTTGTCAAGCTTCAACATGAAGGTTGTTTCTATAATGGACCAGTTTTACTGGTCCAGAAAATTCTCTAGAAATAAAAACTTTCTGATGGAAGTAGTTTTTGCCTTTTCTCGGTGCTTGCAGTTTGAAAGAAATGCAAGGATTCATCTAATCATACAAGAAAATTGAGATTCTTAGAGAAAGTTAACAGAGATATTATTTGTGAAAACATTGAATTTGATCCAGAAAGCCACTAATCTCAGCTTTAATTTGATAGCTTGTTTCACTTTCCTGCGATACCAGTTAGTACTCCACCTACATCAAATCCTTATATGAACTGATCTGTTGATACTTCATGAGCATGGTGACAGATTTAACTGTGCTGCTATGCATTGGCGCCATGTGTGCTGTTTTTATATTCCTGTGTAAATCCTTTGGCATGTTTTCCTGTCTGGCATCAATTTATGCATAATTATGGCAGAGAGTGACAACATGAGGAGCATACATGACTATGCTGACTGACTGACTGACATATATTGCAGATTGAATTAGAAACAAAGTTCGGTCTCCTCTGGTGACACTACTGAGTATGTCCGGGTGTGAAGGTATTTTTCTGTCCAGGGGCAACTGAAGCAAATCTGATCTGGTTGTGATTTTCTTTTCAGATGTAGAAAGAGAAAGCACATATTAAGCCATCTATGATATTCATTCCTTTAACATACTGATTGTGGTGAATAAACATCTAACATTAATTTGGTGTTAGACTAAAGTCTGGAAATGGAATACCCCAAATTTTCCCTCTCTGTCACTGTGTGTTTAAGGTAATTTCACACAAGTGCAGAGTGCACAAGAATAAGTTCATGGAAAAATAGTTCTCCTAAATACTGTTGAATGGAAATCCTCTCCTTGCCAGTTCAGTCTTCTGCTTTGAAATGAGCCACCCTCATGTTTCCACACAGTCTTGTATAAGCTGCCCTGGCAGAGATAGAACAGCCCTCCTTCACCTCCTCTTTCTTGCCCTACAGAAAGAGTTATTAAACTTTTTGTGTACACAACCAGACAAATCATGCTTCAGTCATTGGCAGGGTAAAAGCTTGGCATGGATATTCACCCTATTTACTCTGATAGGCTGAGACATTGAGTGGATTTTAGTAATTAATGTCAAAAAATATGAAAAAACAAACTTACAAAAACTCGGGGAACACAGGGAGCCAGAGCTGAACAAAACAGGAATCCAGGGTAAAAAGACAGCAGGGTCACACAGAGAAAAAATGTGACTTAACAGGGAAATAATGGGATTAACCAGCCAAGAGAGAGGGCAGCAGAGGTATTTAAATTAGGGGTGCACCGATATATTGGGCAGCCAGTTTAGCCACGGCTATTTCCTTGGTTTTGGTAATCACCCGATATTTGCATGTGAAGCCAAGCTCATCCCCCAATTTTATCTACCCCAGCAAAAGTCTAGAAATCAGCCACTGCTATCTCGTGAAAGAGGTTTGACTGACAGACTGGCCCACTGGCTCATATCTGCACATTTTAGTTAACAGTAGTCACCCCACTGTTGCCAACTCAGCCACTTTCTTTCTGCATTTACCAACATTTCAGGCAAAAAAAGATTGGTGTCAGACGAAATCAAAATCATCGGGTCACACTTATTAAAGATTGGTAATTGGCAATCAGCCAGAAAACTGCAGTCAGTGAACCCCTAGTTTAAATACTGAGAGAGTGAATGCTGGAACAATATTCCAGCATAACCCATTAGCTAATGGGTTGTGGGTTTGAGGAGGTAGAGAGAGAAAATGGCACAAGGTGCTAGGGAGAGTACACAACAGGAGAACCAAGAAAATAAATCTGTAAGCAACAAAGAAGAACTAGACACAGATAGATAGGAAATGGACATCATTAAAGTAGAATCATTAAGAACTGAACTAAGGAAAAACAGATACAAAATTGATTTAATCAACATGACTAAGGAACACAAAATAATAATGAAACTTTTCAAATTCTTCTCTCCAAAATAGCTTAGAGGCCTTAAAAAAGATGCTGGCCAATACATTTAAGTTGTTCTGTTGATTGTTTTAGCTCTATTGCATGCGGTAGTTGCTTCTAGTAAGTGTTCCAGTCATACCATCAGTTGGGTCATTCAACATGGGGCATTCAAGGCTCTGCAGCACGTCTGCTCAAATAGAATGTGTACCAGTCCTCATGCTTGCAGAAACACAAATGGTTTCCATCTGTGTTGATGTTGGAGAGTACAGCGAACCTCCCCCACCTCATCCAGCCTTTGCACCCTCCCCTCTTTTTCCTTGTCTTCGCCTAAACAGACCTTGCCTAGCTCTGTAGAGTGTTGCTACACGCGAACATCAACTTTAATCATGTTCATTTTTTTTGCTGCAGTTGGAACAGAAAAAGCTTTTGGATGTGCAGTTGTAATTGATGTAGTGTACACACTAATCTGGATGGCAGTCTCTGAACAAGATTGGGTCTCATTTAGGGTTAAGGGTCTCTCCCTTTTCGGAGACAGATAACCCTCTCACTCTGTCAGTATTCTGGCAAAACCCTGTTCCATTTCCCCATGGTTTGGGGTAGCCACAAACTGTGTTTTGGCTCTGCAGTACTGGATGCCTCGTCTCCCCGGCATGGACCTGACTCAGTTGTTGGAAGAAGCAGAGAGGCATCGCCAGGCAGCTTTAGCCATCATGGCCGGCGAACCACTTCCACCCAAGTCTGATATCAGTATCTTTCGCTATACCTCTTAGTCTTGGGGTTTCAAGCAGTACGACTGTCTCCTGGTCGACAGGTAGCACGGCTGAAGGCATGGATGGTTCCCAGACTCCACGCTGCCCAGCCGCCTCCAGAGCCTTTCGCTGTTTCCCGGTCCTCTGAACCCCCGCTGGTCTTCGCCCATCTGAGCCCCATCTTGGTCTTCAGTCGCCAGCCGCCGCAGTCTTCTCGCCTCCAGCCGCAGTAAGCGGGCCTCCGGCCCCAGTACGTGGGTCAATTATTTCTCCGGCATCAGCAACTGTGTCCCTGACGTCCCCCAGTGCACCTTCAGAGCGTCCCTGTTCTCAGTCCTAACCCTCCAGCGAGTCTCTCAGCGCTCAGCTTGAGCTCACCAAGCCAAGCCTCCCCTAGCAGCCCGAGCCGCCAGCTGGCTTACCTGTTCCTTGTCTTCCCCGTGGTCCCAGCCGGCCTCAGGAACGCCTGCCTCTGCCTCTTCGTGTGTCCGTGCGGTCACCCGGCCGCCTGCCTATGCCTCTTTGTGGGTCCATGCAGCCATCCACCCGGCCACCCGCCTCCATCTCTTCGTGGGTAAAGCCTGCACCGCTGCCGACCGCCAGACTTGCCAGACTTGCCATGACTGGACCTCCTCCTGCGCCATTGCCGGACTCCTTGCGGCAGGCCCCGCCCTGACCGCTTTATTTGGGTCTGAGTTTGTTTTGTTTTCCTTGTGTTTTTCCTTGAACTCTGGCCCCCTGTCCGGCAACCCTCCACCCACCCTGGTTTGTTTGTTTTTGTTTTTGGACTATTTAGGCATCTAGTAGCTTCCCTTGGGGGCGGGGTACTTTAAGGATTTAGGTTTCTCTGTTTGTTTTCTAGTCAAATTAGTTCCTGTGTTGTCTTGTCTACTACTTGATTGATCCCAGCTGTGTCCTGTTTCCTTGATTACCCTTTGTGTATTTAATCCCACCTGTGTCTGTGTTTCCTCGTCGGGTCCTTGTCTATGCTGTCGCCTGTTTATTGTGATTGTCCTTGTCACTTGTTTTGAGTTCCTTGCCTCTGAGTTCACCAGTGTTGCCTTGACTTCTGTTTACCTGTGAGAGCTTTGATTAAATCATCCATTTTCACCATAACATGGGTCCTCTGCTTCCATCCTTGCTATTTTCTAACCACAAATCATGACAGGCTTCTTCAAATTCACTGTAACGCAGACCTCTTCAAGATATCTTTCCTTCCAACAGCGATCACTATCTACAATAACTCTTTAAAGAATTTGAATTAATATGAATATGAACTAAATTTATTTTCCATTTAGGATGAATTCCATATTTTTGAATTTGAATGTGACGGTTCAGTTTATTTTTAAGTTGCATTGGCCGAGAAGGGGCATGTGATTTCTGTTCAACACAGGGAGAGTTTGCAGCTCTGGTTCGTTTGAGAGTATATCATCTGCACATAATAACTGCTGTAAGGCTGTGGTACTTTGTTGGGGAATGAAAACAAGAAAAAAAACAATGCCTCTCTCTGAGCTTAGTCACTGCATAGCAAAGCAGTAGAGTCATTTTCTCTGGAGTAAAATGTAATGCATTTTGTTGCTAGCATGAAAAAAAAACACTTAGTTTTTGAAAATTATTAATATTTATGTTTTAAAAAGAAAAAGTCTGTTTAGTAAGATATGGAACAGCAGCTGTCTTTTCAACAGAGCATTTCAACCAATGTAAAGGAGTTCCATTTTCTTTGAGCAGGCATTGTGGCCTCCTGTTTAACCCTTCAGGCTGAGCTCTTTTGTTCCTTTCACTTCTCTTCCTTTCTATCCTCTAATCTTCCTTTCCAGGGAAATATTTTTCTCCTCTTTCATGCAGGAAAGAGGAGAACTCTGCAGAGAGGAGATGAGAACTCTGGCAGCAATGTATTTTGAGTTCAGTAAACCACTGTTTCCCTCAAAGGATACCAGATAAGGTTTTTGCTAGAGGCCTGGTCCAACAATGAGAGGAGGGAGTGGAATATTAAGGGAGGGAATGGGGTTTACTGGCAAAAAAAACAAAATCTGGTTTAGCATGCTGATAAAAGAAATACTCACATGAGTATTTTGGTAGCTATTTTCTCTGCAGAAAAGTCAAATTTATCCAGTTGTATTTCATGTAAGCTTCTAACTCTAGAGGTTACTTAGTAAAGTATTCTTGATGAAAGACAGTTGATTGGGGAGTGAGGCAAGGAATAAGATGTAAATAAAAGCGAGCAGAGTTCTCCTGGAGGTTATGATGACATAATTGGACCATTGGAGGACCAATGGAATGTTCATCAGTGGAGTCTGCTCAAAAGCTCCCCATCAACATCACTTTGAGTGCTACAGTACGGATGAATTTAAGGGCGTCTGAAAAAAAATCTGACTTTAATCTCAGCATTCTCAGGTTATAGTCAGAATTCTTCCCTTTATTTTTCTAGTGATGCAGTACAGAGTTGACAGCACTTATGAATTAATTAATTGGCTGACTTAAGTAATCTTAAAAATGTGCACTTGGCTATAGTGACTTTTAAGAAAATAAGGTGCTTTATAGGAAGTGATTCACTGAGAGATGTAATGATTTGCTGTGTGAATTTTTGTGTAGCAAACTTCTTACTCTTCCTTTGAAAATCCTTATGAGTTGGAGCAGCTACAACCCCAAATGTTATGCTTTAGTTCAGTGGTCCCCAGCCTTTTTATCACCATGAACCAGTCAAGGCTTGGAAATTTAGCATGCCAAACTAAATCAATTTGGATTGAAATTCAAATTCAATTTGAATCCCCAGGGGGAAAGGGGGTGAACCGTCAGACAAGGACTCCGCAGTTTTCAGTTTTTTGCCTCGATTTTTCCCTTAGGACAATTTGGATGCCCGCTTACTGCGGCTGGAGATAATTGTAGCCAATCATCCTACAGTGTGTGGTGTGTTACGTAGAAAGTCAGACTGCTCCGATCTTAAATCAGGCATATTCAACATGTTGGATTGTCTTAGCCAGGCTTGTGGGGTTTTTTCTGACTGGGAGCAAGAACGCAGCCTGTTGAATGTGACAGGTAGTCAATCAGAAAGCGCGATGTAAGCATGGAGGGGAATCTCAAACAGAGTTCTTTTCACTGGAACTAAGTGACCAAGCCCAACTCCTGAAAAACAACGCCACACCATAATCCTCCTTCCACCAAACTTTACACCAGGGGTGGGCAATCCTGGTCCTTAAGTGCCGGTGTCCTGCAACATTTAGATGTGTCTCTACTTCAACACACCTGAGTCAAATAATGAGGTCATTAGCAGGACTCTGGAAAACTTGACTGCACTTAGGAGGTGATCCAGCTGTTGGATTCAGCTGTGTTGGACCAGGGAGATATCTAAGAGTTGCAGGACACCGGCACTCGAGGACCAGGATTGCCCACCCCTGCTTTATACTGTGCACAATGTAGTGAGACAAGTACCATTCTCCTGGCAACCGCCAAACCCAGACTTGTCCATCAGATTAGCAGATGGAGAAGTGTGATTCGTCACTCTAGAGAACATGTCTCCACTGCTCTAGAGTCCACTGGCGGCATGCTTTACACCACTGCATCCAATGCTTTGCATTGCACTTGATGATGTATGGCTTGGATGTAGCCGCTCCACCATGGGAACTCATTCCATGGAGCTCTCTGTGCACTGTTCCTGAATCAATTTGACCGCCAAACAAAAAGTTTGGAGGTCTCTAGTGATTGACTCTGTAGAAAGCTGGCGGCCTCTTGGCACTATGCGCTTCAGCATCCACTGACGCCAGTCCGTCAGTTTATGTGGTCTACCACTTCGTGGCTGAGTTGCTGTCATTCCCAAACACTTCCATTGTCTTTCAACACAGCTGACAGTTGACACTGGAATATTTAGGAGCAAGGAAATGTCAGGGCAGGATTTGTTGCACAGGTGGCATCCTATCACAGTTCCACACTGGAATTCACTGAGCTTCTGAGAGCAAACTATTCTTTTCACAAATGTTTGTAAAAACAGTCTAAATGCCTGCATGCTAATTTTTATACACCGGTGGCCTTGGAAGTGTTTGGAACATCTGATTCTGATCATCTGGATGTGATAGAAAATCCATCCATCCATCCATTTTCTGTTTACCCTAGTCCCTAATGGGGTCGGGAGGTGCTGGTGCCTATCTCCAGCTACGATCCGGGCGAGAGGCAGGGTACACCGTGGACAGGTCGCCAGTCTGTCGCAGGGCAACACAAAGACAAACAGGACAAACAACCATGCACAAACACACTCACCTGACTAGGGAGAATTTAGAAAGACCAATTAACCTGACAGTCATGTTTTTGGACTGTGGGAGGAATCCGGAGTACCCGGAGAGAACCCATGCATGCACAGGGAGAACATGCAAACTCCGTGCAGAGAGACCCCGGGCTGGGAATCGAACCCAGGACCTTCTTGCTGCAAGGCAACAGTGCTACCAACTGTGCCACTGTGCAGCCCTGGGATAGAAAATACTTTCAGCAATATAGTGTATGTTGTATGGAACATTTGCAATATGTATCACCAACCTCTGCCCATCAACAATTTCTCCCCACAGGAAGATAATCCTGACCATTTCATTCTTTTATAGTTTTGGTTGTTTAGTAGTTGACTATTTCAAGTGCAAAAAAGACTTTGGGGTTACTTAATGTTGACTTTAACAACTGATAACTTAAACAGTTATTATTATCTTGAAAAATAGTGACTGTAGCATTGTATCTACCAGCAGAAGGTTGTTAAACACTGGTATGCTGCTATGCTTTACTAGTTTTCGCTGAACTGTTGAGCCCATAAGGTCAACATTAAAAAAGTGGCCTATTATGTTTCATAACAGTTGCAGGGTTGAATTTGACCTCATTGGACACAGGAAGCTGTTTCTGTCATTGGGAAATAAAATCTAAAGGGTTTTCCATAAGAGGGAAAGGAGTTTGCAGTTATTCACAGCTTAGTGAAAAACGCTTGCTTTCAGCCTATAAAGTCTTTATAGCATTACAGCTTTTCTTGTACTGTTAAGGTGTCTGGTTCTGTATTTGTGTCTTGGCTGCTCAGAGGACTGAAACGCTAGAAAAATAAACTAAGGTTTTCCTAATTGTAAATGACTTCTTTTATGTTGTCCTTCCTCTTACTCAACAAACACCTCCTCTTCTCTGACACAGAAGCCACGTATTAAAACTACTCGCGTCCTGTCTTGCAGTCTTGACAATAATTACAAGCATATTGCTGAGATACACATTTCATCAATGTTTCATCAATCATCCAACACAAAATCCCTTTCAAAAGACGTCTTAGCATTACTTTCTGTTTACTTATGGTGGAAGTGTTTTCATCGGGTCACATTTATGGGTCCTCAAAGTTACTGTACACTTAGGCATGATATTGGAATCCCAACTGACTTACTCAACTCTGAAATTACGATTACAGGAACAGATGAAATGTTGAAAAACGAAAGTGTACTGAGCTACATCGGATGTAACTGATATGGTGTTTTTAAGGAGGTGGGGGAGTACTGTTTAAATTTGACATTTTTGTGCTTTATTTCACATTATAATTGAATTCCCTCATCAAAAACATACCTGGAACATTGTTTTGACTCATTCATGCATGTTTGAGAAATCCCAGAGTATACCACCTGCTCACACAAACCTCTTCCTATTTAACCAAAGCCTCAGATATTTAACCAAAGCCCCACCTTGGTGCTTCAGTCCCCAGCTGAGCAATTAGCAAATACCTTATGGAGCTTATCATACAAACTACTTCTCCTAGAAACGGTTGTAAATAGCATCATGGAGAAGCATTGCTCTTTGTTTTGTTTATTGTTTAGGATCTCCATTAGCTAAGCTTTACATCCATCAAATCTTCCTGGGGTCCATCATTAAAAACACTTAATTGAAATCTTTCAAATATATGACTGATGACAGGGTTTGCCCACATATCAATAAAAATGTATTACAGTCCATACAAAATGTTGATAAATTTAGCAAGTATACAATAACCAGCCAGTCTCATTGTGGGTACATTGACTCAAAAAAGTTTTTCAATTTCCTTTCAAAAACAGTTTTTATGAGAGTTAATGGTAGAGAGTTCCACTATGTAAGTAAAGGTGCATTTGAGAAAATTAGTTTCTGCCTGAGGAATTTGAAAACGTCCTTCAGCTGCATGTCTGATGACATAGCGATTTGAATTTACATTGTTTTCTACTGAACAATCAAAAAATGTGGAATTTTAAAATGTTCCATATTGAGGATAATGTCCTATTGTGGACTTTTAGCCAGTCAAGATGTGAATGCACTGTATTTATACCAGTTCTTTCATCTTTAAGGCCCTTTCATAGTGGAGGATTTTGATGCATGCAATGGAGCATTGTCCTGCTTAAAAATCATGGTGTTCTTGAAAGATGCAGACTTATTCCTGTACCGCAACTTGAAGAAAGTGTCTTCTAAAAGCTGGCAGTAGGTTTAGGACTTGATGTTGAGTCCAACTTCAACCTGAAAAGGCCAATTTCAAGGCATCAACTACACGGCTGTGATGCAAAGTCAAATTTCCTTTTAGATGTTTTATATATGCATCATTTTCACAACAACCTATTGTGCTAACAGATCCACAGAGGACACCACTGTTGGAGCTCTCCACTCAGCACTGAACCACCTGGAGCAGCAGCAGTGTTATGCCCTCATTCTTTTTGTTGATTGCAGTTCAGTCTTCAATAATCCTAGTTAGCCTCATCTCAAAACTCACCAACTGACCACAGACTGTGAGACTTGGTCCTCATCTCTCCTCTACCTGCACACTGAGCATCAGCTTCCCACAGGGCTTTGTCCTGAGCCTCCTCCTGTATTGCCTCCACACCCAAGACTACCCAAAAGCAATTAACATCCTGAACTCTCACATCCACTAATTATATAATAGTTTATGTGTATGTGTGCATAAATAAATTTAACTGATTAATATTGTAACTATCACCATATTTCTGTTTATATAGTATAGATTGTCCTACATTGTTTGCACTGTTTTCGACCTGGCTTTAATTTCATTTTATTTACAGTGACAAACAATAAATTCTAATTCTAACTGAAGGAAGCATGGTCACTTAATTGTGTTATAAAATTGCACTATGAGGCTGGAAAATACATTATACATTCCCTTTAAGCAGATATTATACAGTGTTCTCATTGGAAACTTGTTCTGTATGTAGACTCCAAACAGCGACCCTCCTCCTCTGCCCAGCTCCTCTCTTCCAGAAGGTTACTATGAGGAAGCAGTTCCCTTAAGTCCTGGAAAGGCTCCTGAGTACATTACCTCTAGTAAGTAATAAGCTGATATATATTTTCATTCATTAGTGTAATATGTGTCTTTATAGATAGAAAACAACTAACCCTAACATAGTTAGCTTATTTCTGGTCAACAAAATTAAGAATAGTCTATGTTTCCTCTCAGACTATGATTCAGATGCCATGAGCAGTTCCTATGAATCGTACGATGAAGAAGAGGAAGACGGGAAGAGTCAGAAGATGCGTCACCAGTGGCCATCTGAAGAGGCGTCCATGGACCTTGTGAAAGATGCCCGTATCTGTGCTTTTCTGTTGCGCAAAAAACGCTTCGGCCAGTGGACTAAACTTCTGTGTGTCATCAAAGACAACAAACTACTGGTGAGAGATTGTTGAAAAGAAATACAGACAGAAATGGTTAAGCACAAACATTACATGCGTGGATGACTGGCATCAGATCTTATATGGTCTACATAGGAAGGAAATAATTACTTTATCAGGTAGATTTTGTTTCCCTTTATTTAACCAAATAAAACCCCATTGAGATCTAGATCTCATTTTCAAGGGGGACCTGGGCAGAAATCTGCAACACATAACAACGTGGTTACACAAAAGTAAAACTAATTAAAACATATGCACAATTTTAAAACAAATTACAAAACAGTTTAAAAACAATGACACTGGTTGATAGAAACATGTTGCATGTTTTTAAGAACCATTCAAAATAGGTCCAACGAAATCAGATCTGACATCTTGAGTTCAGACTGGAGCTGATTCCACTCCGTTGGAGCCATAACCGAATGTGCTTTTGGGATGTGATTTTCATCATGGATGTGCAGCCGACAAATCTGCAGCAATTCTGTGATGCTGTCATGTCAATATGGGTTAGACTCTCTGAGGAATGTTTCCAGCACCTTGTTGAATCTATGCTACCAAGGATTAAGGCAGTTCTGAGCTCAAAAGGGGGTCTAACCCGGAACTAGCAAGGTGTACCTGATAAAGTGGCGGGTGAGTGTATGTACAGTGACAAACAAATGATTTTCTATTCTATATTTTGCTCCTCTCTCACAACTCGCTTTCCTGTCCGACTACTCTCAAATTAAGGCCACTGGAGCTAATAAAACATTTTAAAAATGGCAAGAATGAAGTTAGTGGGAAAGTTTAATAAATTTACCAACTTAATTTGTGGGTTTAAAAAAAAAATCATTGTTAGTGTTCTAATTGTAAAGCTTTGTGAAAATGAAGTTTTCTGGTTGTTATTCCTGCCTGTGGTATTTAAACATCTGCACCAACAGCCACATTTTCATCCACTAAGCGATAAACCACCTGTTCCTATCTACTTGTAGTGCTACAAATCTTCTAAAGACCAGACCCCACAGATGGAGCTCACTCTGTCAGGATGCAGCATCATGCACATCCCCAAAGATGGCAGGAAGAAGAAGCACGAACTGAAGATTGTCCACCAGGGAGCAGATGCCCTGGTGCTGGCAGTGCAGAGCAAAGAACAGGCCGAGGAGTGGCTCAAGGTAATTCAGTGAACCAGCACCTGCTTGTAATGTGTTTCAATAAATCAATGTTTATGAGGAATTTTATTAAGAGCAGTTACTCAAAGCTTTTTTTAATTTAGAAAATCTTTGTAAAGGTGTAGCAGAGATTTGATCAGTCAGACTGAACAAAACTCTTATCTAAGCAACATTTGAATTTTAGTTTTACATCTCAACACGTTGCTTACTTATAAAAACACGTTTGATATACATTACTAGTCATCTTTGGTCCTGCAGCTTGAATGTGGTTTAAAAACTTTCTAAACCACATTTTACGTTACATTTCACTGTAAAATTGGTCTTAAGAAATTGTCCTGTTTATGCTCCTCCCCCCACCCCCAGTAATGAGATGGGATTTACGCCCTTGATCACTGGTGTAATAGCCCAATCACTTGTCATAAAACAATTTAAAAAGGTTTCAGAAAACTTGCAAAGAAATACTTAGAAGCCAAAAACTCTGAAAAAGCAACATTGTGTTATTCGGCAGGTGATAGATGCAAGATGTACCCCACTTCATACCTAATGCTGATAGTCAACAACCCCTCCAACATCCTTCAAGGTTTAGAGGGGGATTAATGGATGGATAAATGGCACCTTGTTTCAACAACATACAAATACAGGCATCAGGGCGCTGTAAAGGGGGAGAAAGTTAGGAAAATTCCTAGGGCCAATGACCAACAGGGGGCCCTCCACAAAATATTTTTTTAATTTTTCTTCATAGAAATAGAAAAAAATTGGGGCCCTGTCAATTACAAATTAATTAGCCTATATCGTGTTTTTTAAATTGTTTTTATCAGTAAAAAAATGAAGATAAGATAAGATAAAACTTTATTGTCATTGTCACAAGAACAACAAAACTTGAGAAATGCCATCAGTCGGTGCAAAAAAGATAAATTTACACACAGTGTAAGAAGTAAATAACAAATAGCTGATACACATCATTCATGATGATTAATGGTTATTTTTGATTGCATTTAGTTTT
>CAEFZY010044579.1:0-13124 GCA_903066815.1 Brachyrhaphis roseni
GTTCAACCTGCAGCATCAACTCCTTGTACCCAGTAGATACTGGTCTGTACTGGTGTGAGTCCATCTCTGGATCCTCCACCAGCAGCAGCAGCATCCAGCTCTCTGTCTCTGGTAAGATCAGACTGTGGAGTTAGTGTTGCTGAAGCTGTGTGGAAATGGATGAAATGCTGTAGTTTGTCTCTGTGTTGAGGTGGATCAGTGATCCTGCAGAGTCCTGTCCTCCCTGTGATGGAGGGAGATGACGTCACTCTGAGCTGCAGAGCAAAGAATCCACCCCACAACCTCCCAGCTGCTTTCTATAAAGATGGCTCCAACATTGGTGATGGAGCATCAGGTCACATGACCCTCCTCCATGTTTCCAGCTCTGATGAAGGCCTCTATAAATGTAGCATCAGAGGTCATGGAGAGTCTCCATCCATCAGGATCTCTGTCAAAGGTCAGAGGTCAGCAGCTTCTCTGTCTGCTTCAACCTTCATCAGGAGACAAGAAATAAATGATGATCTTTGATTCATTTCAGGGAGAATCTCCTCCACTCCTCTGACCATCACCTCCATCTCTCCTCCTCCTGGTTCATCTATTCCTAATGCTATAATAGTTGCTTCCATTTTTATATTTCTGGTTTTACTTTCATTAATTCTTCTGGTTCTTCTGGTGAGACGATGTTTCTGCAGACAATCTGAAGGTCAGTCTTCAGTGTCTGCATTATTTTCATTCATTTTAACAGGTTTACAATTTGTGATATTTATTTTTTGCATGTTTTGCTTGTTCAAAAACTCCAGATTAGTTTAATGAAAGTTTCTCTAATGAGCTTTGATGTTTGTTCTGTTTTATTTCAGATGAAGGAAAAGATGAAAATGAAATCACGTACAGTGAACTGAAAACCTTCAGTAATCAGCAGCAGCCAATCAGAAGGAGCAGAGGTAAAACATCACTTCCTGTAGCTGTTATAGTTATAACTTATTACTACAAAGATCAAATCAAACATGTTTTCTATTTTCTGCTGCACAGTACAGATCTTTATCTGTTCAACTGATTATTCAAAAACACAAAAGATTTATTACAAAAAGAAATGTTATTATTCTCCATAGAGAAGGTTTTTGATTTAGTCTCTGTTTCCTTGATCTAATCAGAAATCAATCAGAAACACCTTGATTTTGATTCAGCTCAATTTTGTCTCTATTCTACAATTTTTTCTTTATAATCAGATTATATTAATTCAGTAAAACTGACTGTTGTCTGTTTTCTCTGCAGATTAACTTCTGCTGTGTAATAATTTACTTCACCGTTTCCAGCTAATAGATTAAGTGTTTTCAGAATTTTACAGTACAAATATTTATACGGTAAAATTCTGGCAACCAGAGCAGCTGATATTTTAATGTAAATTAGAGACTTTTATGTTTCATTTCCAGTTCAGGTCTGACTCTTCAGTTAGATGGTTTTGGTTGCTGATCTCTGAATGTTTCTGCAGTCTGAGGTTATTAATGCTAACAAGCTAACAGTTAGCAAGCTAACATGCTATCATGCTAACAGCTCTGTGGTCGTCCAGCTTCCTGTTATTGAAGGAAACATTCAGGTGTTTATAATTCACTGCAGGACTTTCATTTTAAAATGTTTTCTGTGTTTCAAGAACTTTCAACAGAGTGAATTTATTTTGAAGATGTTTTAAAACAGTAAATATTATGAACAATTATTTTGTTTACATATTTTGTACTTTTTGTTTTCCTTTAAATCCATTTACCTCATTTTCTCTGTGTTGACCTTTGAATCATGACTTTAGTTTTCCTCATCCTGAAGACTTTATTAAGTAATTCTGTTCAATGTTTTATTGTTCCTTTTTAAAATATTATTTTTCTCAGTTGCTTTGATCCATTTCTCAAAACAATTCATACATCATAACAGAATGAATTACCTACTGAATCCAGATTATTTCTCTAAATCCTTAATTCATCTCAAAGTTAAACATCTTTATCAATAAACATGTCAGAATGAGAAACTGTTGTTTCACTGAGTTTAGATCAAACCTTCACATTAAACTGTGATTCTGGAGGAATATTTTAATGTAAACTATGGATAAAGTTTTGATAACTTGTATTGTAAATGGTAATTATGGGAGATCAATGACAAGAGACTGGACAAGATTCACATTTATGATTTTACTGATTTGTTGGCAGAAAGGAAAAGACAGAACTGCAGAGAACAAATGTGAAAAAAACTGATTGATGAAAACTAATTTCATGTCCTCAGATTCTTCTGACTTCCTGTTTTCATCCTAACTCTTCCTCCTCATTCTCACTCCTCTTCCTCTCTCTGGCTGTTGACTCGTCCAAATCTTCATCCTTCATCATCAGAAATGTAACATCATGTTGAACAGATTTGGGAAAAAAAACTAATAGAAATGTGTTAAAATATGTTTGTCATATTATGACAACCTGTTCAAACATTTTGCATGTTTGAACAGGTTAATCATATTAATAACATTTATGTTTAAATGTTATGGAGGTTGAAACTAGTCAACAGAGAATCTATAATACATTTTAATCAACATGATAAAATTAAATGTAAATATAAAAGACATTTTCCAGTCAGTTCAGTGAGAATGTGTTGAATGGTGTCAAAGTGAACAAAAACTCTCAGGATCTATTTGTGTCTCATTAACTTTTATTTAACAGAAGTGAGCAGCTCTGTGGTCTCTGGTTAACATTAACATTTATATATTTACATGTTTGACATTAACAGAAACAGAGTAAAAAAAACTGTTAAAATGAGTTTTCTCAGAAATAATGACTCAGTAAAGTTATTTTAGTTCTAATCTGCTTGTTAACAGATCCACTTATACCTGCAGTAATGATATTTATTGCAGTAATATTATTATTTATTCATGTTTTTTCAGATCCAGCTCTGGTTTACTCTGCAGTCAGAACTGGAAACATCGTCTATGGACAGATAAACATCAGAGAGACTAGAAACCATCAGAGGATCAGAGGTTAGAGTTTTAATCTGATTTATTGTTCAGTTGTAGTTTAATATTTTAGTTTTAATATTCTTTATAAAGTTTTCATAGTGACTCTTTAGCTCCTCTCTAACGATGTTGGACTCTTAAACCACCAAACTTGTTGCTGCTGTTTCCACTGAAGTTTCTCAAGCAGTAAACATCCTGAGTTCACCACAGGAAACGTCGACGGTTTTATAAATAAAGGCTGTGTTGGTCCAAACGGTTCACTGCGGTTCTGAAGGTGTCAGAGTGTTTCTGTGAAGAAGACGCGACTCAAATTTCTGCTAACATGCTTAGAGGAAATGAGCAGCTCTGTGGTTTATATGGTGGATAATAATAGAACCATTAAAAACCTTTTCTATCATAAAACATGTGAACCCTAACAGAACCTCCAACACCTGGAATCGATCCGGGTCCAGTTTACTCTGCAGTGAGGACAGCAGACAGAACCAGAGGTACCAACTCTCCTCCACTAAACTTTACTGGTTTTAACCTGCAGACTGGAAACACTGGAAACAACATGTCTGATGAGGAAGAGGAGGAGGAGGAGATCTTCATCTCATGTCACTTCCTGTTGAAACTTTAACTTCTTTACTTCAGGAGAAACT
This sequence comes from Brachyrhaphis roseni, assembly GCA_903066815.1. Lineage (NCBI taxonomy): Eukaryota > Metazoa > Chordata > Actinopteri > Cyprinodontiformes > Poeciliidae > Brachyrhaphis > Brachyrhaphis roseni. Next base: position 3,601 of record CAEFZY010044579.1, read on the forward strand.
CTGGAGGAAAACAGACAGAAAGAAAATCAGGATGATAAAGATTAGAATAAAATTCAACTTTACTGTCACAAGTACAAAGCAATGAAATGCAGTTTACATCCAAACAGAAGAGAAGAAAAAATATATATATATTTTTTTATATATTTAGAAAAAATATATATATATTTTTTTTCTCAATAAAAACTCAAATGTACATTTAAGTTTTTATAAACAGGAGTAGATTATAGAGTATTTACAGTAGTAACTACGGTAATAGGGTTGGGGTATACAGTAATAAGTTTACCACCTATTACCTACTAATAGCAGGTAATAAGTATATCAGTCTGTGTGTTGTTATGTATCAGATCACAGCGTTTATATGTTCAGACACCAGCAGTTCAGCTGTGTGAGAGAACAGAGAGCAGCACTAAGGAGGCTGCATCCTCTGTGCTCCTGTTCTGGTGTGGATCGGTTGGGGTCCAGGTTCTGGTCCAGGGTGGGGCAGACAGGATGTGAGGTTCCAGGACGAGCCTCTGGAAGGGTTTAGTGATAATCGGGATGAGGGATAATCGATGGTCATTGAGACTTGATGGGTTGCAGTTTTTGGGCATCGGGACGATGGACGTGGTTCTGAAGCTGGTTGGTACCAGAACACATCCAGCTGCCGTAGCAAATCATTCAGAGGATCTGAAGTTACAGAAAAAATAAAATCTGGGAAACATTTGAAGTTTCTGCTGCCAAATGTTCATATTTCAGACTCCAGTAAAAACACAGTTAATTTATCAGCAAAAGAAACTGATGATTTTTTAAGATTCAGGGAAAATGTCAACATGAAATAAGAGAAACTAAAATGTTTATCTGGGATCAGTGGAGGCAGTAAAATCATCCTCTGTCACTTTTTACCAGGAAATAAATAAACCAGAAAAACATAAAAACATCCAACAGTAATAAAAATAACTGACCGAGAACTGAACCCTGAGGTTCTCCTGTAACCATGGAGGGAGAAGAAGATCAATTATTAAACCTATAAACTGTAATCTGATCAGAGATCAGTGCTGCTCCATTGATCCCTACAGCATGTTATTGACTTTCTGAGGGAATCTGATCAAATATGGCAGAAGATGGTAATAATTTGATTTGAGTTAATCACCATAAATCAATATAAAATGTTTATTAATCTAGTCTGTCTCTGGCAGGATGATGGAGATGAAATAATCCTAAATCCCTTCCAGGATTAAATCTAAAATGATTTCTGATGATATTCCAGATTAGTTTTGTGTCACCACTCACCTCAGACTGCAGCCCATTAGAAAATTATCCTGGTTTTAACAAGGAGGTGATGATGATGATGATGATGATGATGATGATGATGATGATGATGATGATGATGATCATTAGAACGTGGCTGCAGATTCTCTATAGAAACAATAATGAGGTTTTTATATTCAAATTCTGAGTTTTTATTGTTTTTATCTCGTTTAAAAACTTGCTAACGATCGATCAGCGTTCTTATCAAAACCTTTTCATATCACTTTATTTAGCATTAAAACCTGGAGAGAATTTTTCCATTACTATTTTATAAAATGTAACATTAATAAGAGAACATTGTGAATATATTCAGAAGGAAGCGGTCAGTATAAATGTGTTTTATTTTTGTTTTCAGAACCAGAACCAGATGTGGTTTACTCTCCGATCAGAACGGCTGATAGACGATAACGGATCAATATCATGTCTGTTTGCTCTGTCAGTTATTATTATAAGAGATGAATATTAATGTATTATTATTATTAAAACTTATTGTAACTTTATAGTTAAACGTGCTGCATAAACAAACAGCTAAGAGACAAAAATCATTGAAATTTGATTTGATGTTTTATTTTCTTATGGTCCATAAATATAATTACTAATAAAACTGAAACATTGAGCTTCTGTTTTCATTATCAGATTCATTATTATTGATATTTATGTATAAAAATCATAAAATTTTGGTTTACGGTTAAATAAAGTTTGTTCCAGTTGATGTTCTGTGGTTCTGATGATCAGAACATCACTCCATTTTCCATCTGATGTTCTGAGGTTCTGATGTGGCCGACCGCAGAGAAAAACAAGAACAAACAAACCGCTGCAGAATAAAGCTGCTTTAGATGGAGACAGGAAACAGGAAGTGAATGTTTGAAGAGGTTTAAACTTTAACCTGATGATGAAACCAGTGAAGGATTATTTTCTATAATGACTCAAATTAAATCGGTCGGTTCTGATTTCCTCTCTGTGTTGCTGATTTATAAACTCCTGGAAGAATCCAGGTTATTGAATTAATACTGAATAAAGGTGAAACTCAAACTGAATCCAGATGTGAAACCGATTCAATGAGAACAAAGAGTGTTACTGTATATAAATTACTGTATATAAATTGTGATTCGTTAATGCATTACAGGATTAAAACTGATGAATCACTGATGAGGAAAATGTTAATAAATATTTATCCTGAATATGAGATTAAATGTCCAAAACTCGAATCCTAAACTTTGAGTCCAAATCAAATCTGAAGTTTTTGTTGCTGCAACTTAAAAGTGACTCCAGTAAAAGTAACATTAGCTGCTATCAGGACAGGCAGCAAAATAATACCCAAAGTAAACTTTAACTAGACACCTGCTACAGCAGATAATACAGAAATCAGAGCAGGATGTTAACAAATGAACAGATTAGTAGAATAATTAAAGGGAAATAAAAACTCTGAATAATCAGGAAACAGGAGGACAACTGAGGACCCCTAGTGGTAGAAACAGCTCATAGCCTGGGTCAGACTGGATCAGACTGGATCAGACTGGATCAGACTGGGTTCGGTGGATTCAGTTATCAGGTCAGTTTCTGCACTGAAGTTTGCAACCAAACCTGAAAACTGAACAAAATGATTTAAACCTCCTGGAGGTTCTGCACCATTATGGATGATTTTATTCATAAATAAAACTATGATTTGGTTTTATTTATAAAAACTGAAACATCTTCAGAAAGAAGGACAAAAAAATAGAAAAATAAAGGAAGAGATTCAGTTTTTTACTGTATGAAAGGTTTCTGTGTTTTATTTAGTAATATTAGAGACGATCCTAGGAAGTGACGTCAGCCTGAGTTCAGCTGCGACTCATGAGAGAAAATCAATAAACTTCTGGTTCAGTTTGCTGCATCCTCAGCATGTGAGACAACATTCCTGGTGTAATCCTGAGAAGTGATGCTCCGAGTGTTAAGTTGATGACAGAAAGTAAGTTATTGTATTAGCATTCAGCATTCAGCATTCAGCTTGCTGTTGGTTCATTCCAGATTCAGTTTACATGTGTAACTACAGGAGTAGAACTCATTAGAGCCTTAAATACCTTCAATCCCATTATTTGTAAGTGAATTTCAGATGCATCTGTTATTGCTTTGAGTTATAAAGACATGCGCTGTGTAGGGATTTTATCTGGCCACATGATGGCGCCAAAGGACTGTGAGTGTTTTATTCACTGAGGTTGAGCCTGATGACGTAACCTTTACATGAATTGGGTTGTTTGTGTATGTTGTGGTATTGCTGTAATATATTATCCTAATGGATATTTATTTATTACTGACAGCTGGAAACACTGAGAATCAGCTTCACATCTAAAGTTAAAGCTTCGGTCTCATGTCCTCCTTCCTGCATCCTGACTGATACTCCATCCTGTTTACTGCAAATACCTACAAACCTAAACTAACTAACAGCAGTGTTCATCTTTATTCAGCAGGAAGCAGCTGATTGTCTACTTCCTGTTTTAAATAAAGTTTTTATCAGGTCATGTTTTCATTCATCTGTTCCTGGTGAAGGTCAGAGGTCAGCAGTGAGTCAGCTGCTCATCATCATGTTTGGTTAAATAACTTATTGATGAGATTCAGGAGAAAAGAAAAGATTATTTTCTAAAAGGTTTTATTAATAAATCTGCTGAATCCGACATGGAAGAGTTTATTAAATATATTTAATAAATAATGTTCAGGCTGGATGTTTATGGGACTCATTTTACTCTCCAGAGTAAATTTAAAAACATGCAGTGTCTTGTTTAATATGTCAAATGTTGTGAAATGGGGATTTATATTTGATCTATTTGGATCCTTCAGGTTCAAATATTTCAATAAGTAATAAATGTTTACTGCTCAGATCTTGGTAAACAACACTTTGTTTCAGTGGAAATGTTCATATTATTTCTCCAGAATGTCTTTAATCATAATCAGAGTTCTTCTGTCTGAAGGTTTAGTGCAAGGAAAAACTCCCAAACATCAAAACTACAACAAGAGACTTCACTGAAAACAACAATCAGAAACTTTGAGGTTTCCAGGCGTTTGGTTGTAAAACAGAACAAAATTTCCAACATGCTGAGAAAAAGACATGAAATGGGAACAGAGTTTATCACTAATGAAAATAAAACATTAAACCATATAAACATTCGTTAAACTGTTAAATATGTTTTGACCAGTTTTTCCAGTATTTGTTCTCCTACAGGTGTTGATGTGATTCACATAAATCCATGTTTTAGTTTAATTTACTAAAGTTTGATCAGTAGAAAATAAAAACACCTCAGATGGTTTTGATTGGCCACAAGAAATGATATGATGTGTTTGACCAGCAGTAATATAAAAGTAATTCTATACTAATACACACATATATATATTTATATATACAAACTCATCTTGTATAAATGTTAATAACTGTTATGTTGTCTAATAAAGTCAACTGAACAAACAACATGACACAAACAGAAAAAGTAAAACTCTTAGAGTTCAGTCTCCATCTGTCTCCCAAACCTGAAGTCCGTCCTTCTGTCCGCTGGACGCTCAGACGTTCCTCCTCCTCTTCCTCCTCCTCCTCTCGTTTCTCCCTCCGTTTCGATCTGAGGCGTTTTGCAGCCATTTAGTGATTTTCAGGTCGATCTCTCTGTCGGTTGCCGTTGCCGTCAGCCGGTTGCGCCGCACAGCCACTGAAACAAAATAAAATAAATTAATTTAACATTAGTCACAACTGCATTTTGTTTTTTGGAAAATAGTACATTGGTATTTCTAGACTTATACTTGAAGTATTGTTATACAGACAACATTCATAGTTCTGGTTGATAATGTTTTTCTGTTTGTACATTATGAAGCATCTGCTCCATCTGTCTGGTGTTTGTTACTGGAGGCTGTTGGTCACGTTAGAGGGAACCATTAAAATGTGATTATTGCGTTACCATTTTTATTCATAATATCTTCCAATAAGACCAGGTAAAGCCTGGAGGTGACAGAGCCCCCTGGTGGCAGCATGCAGCCTCACCGTCTCCGTTTAGCCTCCTCAGTCAGTCGGTGGTTCAATTCCAGACTGAATATTTTCCCAGGTTTTCAGCTCCAGTTAAAAATAAAACTAAATAAATCAATAACTGCAATGGCCTGGAGACGTGTTCAGGGTGACCTCGTCTCTTGACCTTTGACCCCTGGAGAAAGACACCAGGCCCACTGGGGACCAGTGGGTCAGATATGGATGGATGGAAATAAAGCAATAAATAAATAAGAAAGGATCATATTAGTATTTTATTGATTCGAGTTTTTGGGGCTCAGAGGGAATTACTGCAGCTGAAACTAAGTGTCTTTGTTTTTATTCTTTTTAGTTTTTGTTTCTGCCAACTTTATATTTGTCTGTTGTTTTATCTTTTTACTAAGTTTAATTTTATTTTCTGTTTGATCATTTTCTGCCTGTGATGGTTGTGAATCAATTTGCTCAGCTCAAGTTGTTGTAAATGTTCTACTTAAATAAACTTTGATTTGACAATAATTTCCCATCATTGTTGGATATTTTTCAATATCTACTTTATTTCAATGAATTTTTCTGTCAATTCTTCTTATTTTAGATCAAAGTTTAAATGTGCAGCAGATTCCAGCATCAATGTGACTTTATGATAAAAACAGAAAATGAAAACATTATAAAGAAAACACCTTACAGTCAACAGCTGAATTTTAATGAGTGGCATCATAAAAATTAATTATGTTTCAAAAGCAGCTCTGATTTTTAATCTACATTTAAAGGAAATCAATGTTTCGGCTGTTTTTCTATAAGTTTGTTCTAGATTTGTAGAAGCTGAAGCTTTTCCTCGTTTGGTTCTGGTTCTGGTTCTTGTTGTGGGGATGCAGGCCAGAACCAGAACCAGCACCAGAACCAGAACCAGAACCAGAACCAGAACCAGCACCATGCTGTTGTCATAAATGACCCTGCCTCCAGGTGGCGCCCTTCAAGAGTAAGAATGTGATCATTTCTAAACATTGTCTGAAAACAAAAACAATAGAGAAATGAAAATTAGATTCAGTTTATTAAAATAAAATAGTTTATATTAAAAATACCAACAGATTGAAAACTGGATTGTCTTTACATCAAAGCAACCAAAACTATGAAGACTGTAGTGTTTACAGTGTTTACTGTCTACTATTGATTTTTATATTAGTATTAATATAAAAATATTCCAAACTGTTTCCATCCCAATATTGTATAATTATTTTATTATATATTAAGGAGGCATTGTGCAGATGGAAGCTGACATGATGCTCATGGATGCAATAAATGTGAAATTGTTAAATATAAACTGTTAAACATTTATATTTAACAATAAATGTTAAATATGAAAACTGAAACCAACATTTTACTGAAAAGATTTGGCCTTTACATTTTTATTGACAAATCAGAAAAATAAACAGATCTGCACAGGAAAAGTTCCTGAATTACAACAAAGCATGTAGGAACCTGAAACACAACTTTTAACACTTTACACACCGTGACTCCAGAACCAGGAAGCTCTAACTCATAATGCATAAATTAAATAGTTTACTAAAGTAATTCTTGACTACAGTGAAAATGGCAGCTCTGCATTCTGGAAAACATCAAACTCTCTGACTCTGGAATCTGTTTCTGTTTGTAATAAAATAATCTGTGCTGAAACCTCCACTGTAAAAATGCTTTTGGTGACTATCAGTAGAAAATCTCATGTCTGAACCACCAACAAATGTTTTAAAAGCTGCAGAGTCTGAACAGAAGAGATGAAATCCTTAAAGCTCTGAACTTACCAGTCACCAGTTTTTTAATGAGAAGATGCTGGAATCCGATCTTCCCGTTCACACCGCGCCAGTTCATCTGCTTGCTCAGAGAGTGTGTGAGGAGAGCTGCCATAATCCTGCCAACACACTCCTTCAGGGATCCTCCACCCTTTAAAGCCAGAGCCAAGCTCTGCAAGCAGAAGAACATTCCTTCAATAATCTACCTATTCAGTCAATCAGGAACCATTTATTAGTCTAACAGTCTTGGACTGTGATGTAAAGAAACAGAACTGAACTGTACTTTGGCTCAGATCTGACTACATGTTGAATGTGAGTTACTGTACATCCATATTCAGGGTTAGATTGATTCCTGCACCACAATGCAATGAACATTTTGGCCCTTGAATGAAATACTTGAACTGATATCATCAATGTAAGTTATTTTAAATGCAAACACACCATTTAGTGAACTGATCAGGTTCATGTGAGGATAAATGAGAGTAAAACCTAAAAACTTTTCCAAATAAGTGCAGGATGTTAGTTTCTGCTCATTCTGATATTATTCAGTATTTCCCACATATTGTGTTGTTCCTGTTTCAGTGCCTGTGGCTCCTTCAGGTGATACATCTGACAGGTTATGTTGTGAAGCTTTAAGCCTGGATTAAAACATGAATACAGATCATTGTTGGAGGAGCCAGTTATACTCTACTGTGTTTATCGCCACCAGGGGGCGTATTTGAGTTCTGAGTGTCTGATGGGTTATTTAAGGCCAATCATGATTCTGTTCAGGTTGTCAATGGGAAGAGGAAACAGTTTTCTATTGTGCTTGGTTTAGGTTTTGTTGATGAATATATGTGGATTTCAATGGAAATAGTAAAACAATGGACAATGTTTGAGTAATAAGTGATTTTATTATAAGTTGAACTAAAGAACGGCATCTTCAATCTTGACTGAGCGCACGTAAAACCAACGTCTTCCAGAAACAACCACCAGTAGCCTAAAATAGAGGATTTTATCCGCTACAATTGTGATAAATGTTTCTATCTGTTACATGCAGGTCAACAGGTTCACTGGGAGACATTTTCCTAATATTATTCACATTCTTACCAGTTGATTGTGAAGTTCAGGGTTGGTACGAAGTTCAGCCTCCACGTCTTCAACAGATTGTTGGCTGTTTAGTGGAAACGATTTCAGTAATAACTCATCTCCAGATGGAGGCTGTACTCCTTGGATTGTTTTGGAAATGATTTTAATCTGATTCATCATAAGTTCCTGGTTTACTAAAATAGTTTTGAGGAGTGCTGTGAAATAAAAGGGTTTTATCAATGAATATTTTAACCACAACAACATTAAGATTCTAAAACATGACTATAGTAGAGCACTTACAAATATGAAGACTGGAAGAATGGCTTCCTAGAGATGGTGTAGAAAGGTGATGACTCGATGGCAATGGGGCGGAGAGACCGTGGCTCAATGGTGATGGGGCGGAGAGACCGTGGCTCGATGATGATGGGGTGGAGTGACCGTGGCTCGATGGTGATGGGGCGGAGTGACCGTGGCTCGATGGGGATGGGGCGGAGTGACCGTGGCTCAATGATGATGGGGCGGAGAGACCGTGGCTCGATGATGATGGGGCGGAGTGACCGTGGCTCGATGGGGATGGGGCGGAGTGACCGTGGCTCGATGGTGATGGGGCGGAGTGACCGTGGCTCGATGATGATGGGGCGGAGTGACCGTGGCTCGATGGGGATGGGGCGGAGTGACCGTGGCTCGATGGGGATGGGGCGGAGTGACCGTGGCTCAATGGTGATGGGGCGGAGAGACCGTGGCTCGATGGTGATGGGCCGGAGTGACCGTGGTTCGATGATGATGGGGCGGAGAGACCGTGGCTCGATGGTGATGGGGCGGAGTGACCATGGCTTAAGGGTCGACAGCTCGCTGGTGATGTTGCGGAGCTACCATGGCTTGAGAGTCGATAGCTTGATGGTGATGGGGCGGAGTGACCGTGACTTGAGGGTCGACAGCTCGCTGGTGATGTTGCGGAGCTACCGTGGCTTGAGAGTCGATAGCTTGATGGTGATGGGCTGGAACGGCGCAGGCTTGAGGGTCGATAGCTCAATGGTGATGTAGCAGAGCTACCGTGGCTTGAGGGTCGATAGCTCAATGGTGATGGGGCGGAGTGACCGTGGCTCGATGGTGACGGGGCGGAGCTACCGTGGCTTGAGGGTCGATAGCTCAATGGTGATGTTGCGGAGCTACCGTGGCTTGAGAGTCGATAGCTCAATGGTGATGTAGCAGAGCTACCGTGGCTTGAGGGTCGATAGCTCAATGGTGATGTAGCAGAGCTACCATGGCTTAAGGGTCGATAGCTTGATGGTGATGGGCTGGAACGGCGCAGGCTTGAGGGTCGATAGCTCGCTGGTGATGTTGCGGAGCTACCGTGGCTTGAGAGTCGATAGCTTGATGGTGATGGGCTGGAACGGCGCAGGCTT
>CAEFZY010044585.1:0-42559 GCA_903066815.1 Brachyrhaphis roseni
CAGTAATCTAACTAAGTTACTTTTTCAAGGAGTAATCAGTAATCTGATTAAAGTTACTTTTTCAAAGTAACTATGCCATCACTGTTACCGAGTTACCGCAATATTAAAAATACATGTAGAACAAGATCAAGGCAGGTTTATGAAATAATGGGAACCTTAAAGGAGCAACCCAAACCTGTCAACTGAGAGCGCACAACATCCATACAGCGTTGAAAAAAAACATAAAGCAGCCAGACAATTACAGCAACAGTCTGTGTTGTTTGTCGCAAAGCAAACATTTTCACATATAATACAGCTTGATTCAACAAAACATGATATTGTGATTCAAAAAACAGCCTGATCATATATTGAACAAGTGAGACTTTTAGATGCCTCCATTCGCAGTAGCTTATTTTTACAGAACAATTAACTATTTCTTGGTGTTCCATCTAAAGCAGCATGTTGACAGAGTTGTTAGGTGAAATGGGGCAATAGTGCACATCAGAGTAAAAGTGTTCATCAAAGCCATAAGAGTGATTATAAAATCTGAATGAATGTTGCAAGGGTTTGAGTTTCTTGATTTGAATTTTGTCACAAATGGTCACAAAATCTTGCGGAGAGTGAAAAGTAGGGCGGGGCTCGCTATCGAGTGCTTTAAAATTCCTCATTAGAGTGCTGGTCTGTTAGATCTCCAATAAAGTCCTTCTCTCGTCTTCCTACTCCCCACCAAGCAAACTGCTGTGTAAATTATTTTGCTTTTTGAGACCCCACATTTATATGCATTCATTCTCAAGTTTAGTGTTCCATCATTCTTTAGCAACTTTCATCACCTCATTTTCTTTCTTTGATCCTTTTTTTTACATGCTGTTTCAGATATGGATTCAACTTCAGATACAGTTAGAAATACAAAGTCATAACAATCAAGATGTATGCTGCTAAAGTGAATTTCCTTGAAGTCTAGTCCAAACATTTGGATTCGAGCTTTACAAGACTCCGTGTTGTTTTCTGTGGTGCCACTCCTCAACATTTTAAGCTTCGAGGTTCCTAAAATATCTGTATAAAATATGGATCAGTCTTGTTTTTAGCAGCACGTCCTATAAAGGCTTCATCAGACGGAGGTCTAAAAAGAGAGAGACGTTTTGTTACGAAGCAGCAAACAGGGACAGAACTGACCACCACATTTTGTTTCAAGTCTGTTCTGATTTGTTTTCGTTATACTCAGCATTTAGATATTCACTCTCAGACTTTGTGTATTATTGAGTTTTGGCACCTGAGCAAATTTATTCCTTGCTGTTTGTGGTACAGATCCTAATGTTTGCCCATGTTCCCAGTTTTCTGGATGGTCACTCAACAGGTATCACTTTAATAGAATAATAAATGTTGTTATACTCTCCAGAGGCCCCCCCACCCTCTGTCTCACCAGGTTTTTTTTATTTATTTTGAATTATTTTCCAGTGTTACACTGGGGTAAGATGTCGCTGATCTCAAGAGGCATTCTGGGCAATGCCTTCCTCTCTAAATAAACCAGTTGACTTCCTGCATTGTGTCTGCTTTGCCGTTCTTGAACTCCAGTTTGGGTTCACAGAAAGAAAATAGCGACATAATGGAGTGAAAATGGACACACACAAAAAAGCTAATGTTGCCATTTAATGTCAGGCTGATAAAGACCTTTACTGCCCCCAGCTGGAGACAGACTAATCAGCTCCCATCAAACGCCAACCTGGAGAAGAGGAAAAAATGTGAGAAGACTTTTACAATTCTCAGTAATTCTTGTCAACTCTTGTTATTGTGTATTACTTCAAATCACCCAGACCTTTCAGCGACAAAGACACAAGTGCAAAGTGTTTCTTTGAGCAAATGTTGCACTGCCAACACAAGCATTGACAGGCTGGCCAAGAAATCAAATCATTTCCCACAGTGAAAATGTTTCTCACTCCCAAGCTGCAAAAGTAGGACTCTGGAACATTACACAATGTCTAAAAACCTTTAGGCACTACAGTGTTGTCTCCTAGCAACCAACTAAAGGGGTCGGCATTGCAGAGGGAGGTGACATTATCCCAAACTATCCAGCGATTTCATCTACAATGGAGTTTCTGTGCAATGCTTGGACTTGAAATTGCTTAGAATTTCTTTAATGGAGTGGGTTAATTTTTTTTTTTCTTCTTTGTTCGTCCCATTGAGAGAAATTGTTCTTGGAGCAACACAGTGGCATGCTGATGTAATTCCGTCATCCAAACATTTGGGTTTTTCTCATATAGTAACTGGGTTACAAAGCAAAACTAGGGACATGGAAATCTCTGTTTTTGATGTTTAACCTAGAGAAACAGCTGCCTTGATTGTATGCCGTATACATTGATTGTGAGCTGCAGCGAATCTGATTGTGGTATTCATGCTCCTGCTGTACCGGCGCAGTCATTTTCTCACGTCTCTTTCCTCGTGTGCAGAACTACAGCGGGATAAATGCGGAAACAACGCGAGACAGTGAAGCTCGGCAGGAGGCTGAGAGTCCAGCTTCATGTGGAAGTCTGGTTCAACTCGGCCTGCTTCCTGAGTTCCAGCAGCATATGCTACATCCTGCCAGCCACTGTCTGACCCAGGGATCAATCCACAACCTTCTCTTTAGGTCCAGATGAGGTTCTTTGTAGCGATGATCGCTAGTGGGAAAACTAAATAGTAAATGGCACACTGCCCAAAATCCTTCTTTTAAAACTCTGTCTTGGTTTACAAAGATCACCGAGGGTGCTAGGCAATATTTTTTTTATCAGAATCTGAAACATAAAAGAGGTTTTTCTTGCTTTAGTAAATTTGTACTATTTTCTTCGAAGGTTTACCCTGATAAACCATTCAGTTGTCCACCATCAGCCATTCTGTAGTGCCATTTAAAAGTATTGGTACCGTAGGTGGAAATTTGCAAAAACCTCAAAAGAAATACATCTTTACTCCACAATCATACATAGAAAAGATAAAGTTGAAAAATCAAATGTTTAATTGGATCCTATCAAAGGAGGTCTAGGGATTAATGTTCCATGTCCCAGAGCTCATATAATCTCAAACTGGTTTCTTGACAAATGTCAATGAGTTCAGCACACTCCAATGTCACCGGATCTCAATCCAATACATCACTATCTCCATGTGGTGGAATGAGAGGTTTGTATCAACAAATATGTATGACATGAAGTTCTGAGGGAAGTCAATCCAGTTTTAGGTTGGTGTCCCTCTTAAGGTATCTTGAGAAAACATTTATTCTGTTCTTGACATCTCATCCACAATCTCAGTATGATCCGGCTAAAGCATAATGTTCCTCGCAGTCTTTAGCAAGTTGCACATATTTAGGTTTGAAACACAAGAGAGAAAATGCTTTTTTCTGGCATGTCTCCCAAACCCCTACCGTCCTCCGCACTGCATATGGAGGCAAAAAATAAATATGGTTCCACTTCCTGCCTTCTCTGTCACAGATTCAGAATTACACAATTAGACAATTTCTCTGACTATAGAGCAATAATCTATAGTCATACATACTCAACTCATGATTATAACAAATGCACTATGCTTTTGTCGCATGGAAGACAAAAAGACACAAGTGCAAAGTGTGTCTTTGCATTTGTGTGTTACTTCTTAACTTTTTCTTGCTGTAAAAGTTAAGAAGTAAATGTATAAACAGGCAGTGGGCTGAGAAAACAACCCTGGGGAACACCTCTGCTCACAAGAGTGAAGCAGATTTCAGCAAACAGTTGTATCCTACATTCATTTTCTGACTTTCCATATATTTGTCTGTTTTGACTGAATATAACCTCATAATATTTTTAGACACAAAAATTTACTCTTGCAAATTATCTAAGAATTTAACATATTTTGTTTGTTGACAAACTTTGGACAGCAGTACTACTTGTGTTGGCATTCATAAATGAATGGTAATAAAATGTGTAGTAGATATCATTCAAGTTAAGCTGCACAACATTATCAATGAACTCTCCGCATAGTTTTTCAGAGAGCTATTATATATTTTTTCTCAGGTTACTGTCTTTATGGACTATCAGAGTCATTGTTTTCTTCACATCATAATTGTTTTCTTCAGCTGTGTTGCCGAGAAAAAAGCTGGAGATGAAATAAAAAGTCGTGGCAGTCAGGTGTTTACCCAGTGAAAAGCGGGAAGTTTTCCTGAGGAATTGGCTTTCGCCTAAACAGAGCTTCAGGGAATGACTTTTGATTTCCATTCATCATGTCACCAGAAATAAAACTCCAAATCAATACATTGCTCATGGGATTTTTTAAGAAGATAATGCTGTGTTGGAGTTGTGGTTGTAACTTTCTCTCTCTCACACACCCCTACACGCACACCCCCACAAGAAATAAAAACTGTCAGGCCAACCCAGACACATTCAGGCTAATGGTTCTTTGCCATAGTGCCTACAGTTGCTGTTTTTTTTTTGAGGAACATTTTTTACCTTCTGCTCAAGAAAAGTTTCTTTGACAGCCAAATAACTACGGGGACATTGATCAGTCAACACACACACACACACACCCACACACACAAAAAAAAAAAAAAACACTGGTAGACCTAATAAAACATTTTAAGTAACATTTGGGCCCCGCAGAAAGGGATCTTATGTTCAGAAATTGAATATATCTGTTTAGATAACTGACACGTTATGCCAACTTCTAAATCAAATTGTGGTTTAATGTCTTTAAAATCATAAAACAAGCAGAGCAATGCTGCTCATTCGCATTCAGAGTGCAATAACTGTCAACTATTAAGACACACAGATGGAAAATAGCTTAAATACTTGAATAAATGTTTGGGTTGTGATGGCGCATGGATTCCCATTCAGGCTGTTTGTGTGTCTTTACTATGCAGCCTAGGGAGTGTCTGTAGTTTTAAGGAAACCTTTTGCAGAGTCTGGGTAAGCTTTAACAAAACACTGTTTTCCAGACACCAGAGTGAACCCAGTTCTTTTGGAGAGGTCCAACTCTATTTTGGTGGCTCTGCCCACTCAGTGTTTCTAGTAGAGGTACTCTACAGGGAACAGAGTGGCGGTTCTGTCTGACGTCTTCACCACTTTCTACATTAGCTTATTTTGTCCAAGACAGTTCAGGGCCAATAATAAAAGCTACACATTAAGGAGTTTGCTAAATAACTGTTGCATGATACGGTAAGGACCAGGGAGTTGAGATTGTCTTAATTGAGCAGGAGAGTCAATTTTGCCTTCCATATTAGGTCATCATCCTTTGCATTCTGGGAAACTTGTTGATCAGTTCTCCCATGATCTGTTTTAGCATATTTTCATAGATGTCTGGAGAGGAAAAAATGTTTATTTTAAGGGTCATAAAAGCTGAAACATGTTCGTCAAATTAAAATAAGTTGTTCTCTACATAATGTTGGTGCAGTCTGTACTTCCTATACCCTAGCACAGTGTTAAAGATTATGAGTTGAGTATGTACTAATAACAAAGTGCACTAAGTTTTTGTCATGTGGAAGAAGCCTGGGCTGACAAAATCATTATTCTTGGCATGAAAGTTAATAAGTAAATAGGTGAACAGGTGGTGGGATGAGAAAACAGCCCTGGAGAACACCTCTGCTCACAAGAGTGGAGTCAGTAGACGAATGTATAAGTACACTTTAAAAATGTTAAAGGTCTACTGCTTTCTTGAAATAGTACCCACATTGCAAAAGAATAAAAAATAAATAAATAATATTATACTCTGCATAGGGAGAGGATATAAACTAATTCACATTTTCTTTTTGTAATGTTTCTTCTGCATCTGAACATTAACCGTCACAGAAAATGATTGAAAACATACACTAGTGGGGAATTTCATGCTTTCTGATATTAGATTGTTTTGGACTCATTCAAATTAGACACAAATTCAAAAATTCAAATTAGACACAAAAAAATCAGAATCAGAGTTCTATACAATTTTAAACCCAAAGAATGCCGGGGATAAATATATGTAACAAGAAATCACACACACACAAAATAAATGCCGGGTCATGAGGTTTCTGCTCAGGCTGCTATTTGGTGTGAAGTCTCGATCCAAAGGGTGTCGAACGGCGCAGATTAAAATGATAGGATCAATATTCGCTCCCAACAGGTCTAATGCAAACCTTGCACTTTGTGTAATAAACATTTAGACACCGAACAGAGTCGGTGGCTTCCAGAGCGAGGAAGAAAATGGCAGTCCGCCAACAGAGTGATTCTCTTTCAACTGCCTTCGTATGAATAAAGTTAGGAGAACATTAAATATGCACCGAAATGAATCCGGTGATGGAATTGAAGAGGAGCAGAAGGGTTTGTATACACCGACTAAAAAAAAACAAAAAGCTACTATGGTTTTGCAATTTCATTCGAATTACTGCGTTGCATTTGTGCACCGTCAAAGCCTACTTGCATATTACCAGCGCGTTTTACATCACACCTCCGCACTTCTCCGGCTCACAAGTATTCCCACGGCACTGCAGCACAGAAACACTGAGGCAAAACAACACACACACTCACATTTACACTAGAGCCATCCCCTAATGTGACATGCATATTTTATAGACAACCTTTCACTCCAATCACAGCTCTGAACCTGAGGGGGGCATTCTGGTTAAAAGTCACATTGACTAGACAAACATTTTCTTCCTGGCTGTCAGGAACTGAGCGAGAGCCGTGATTACTTCCACCAAAACATCGACCTCACATTTTCACTGTATTAAATAGGATGTGAGAGCAAATAAAGCAGCTTCAGAGCGACGGCGGCATGAAGGAAAAGCCCGCGTTTCATTTTTGTAATTATTATGGTAATCTCCGAGTCAAGTGAATCTATGCAAATTGGATCCTGTAAATTAATGTTAGCGTTCATTATGTTTGTCGTGTGAAAATAATTATGTCACTTTGCATGAAAAGTGGCGTTGAGGTGATGCTTTACGTTTGGTGCTAAAATCCTAACAGAAGACCTTTCAATTCAATTAATAAAAGTTAGCTTTTTGTCACAGTCCAGCCACACAGTTCAATGTATTTCACTGGCATTTTATGTGTAAGACATGTAAAGTACTGCATGATTACAAAGTGGACAAAATAGATTTCTTTTAGAAACCAAAATCTGAAAAATTGTGTCTATATGTGTGTTCAGTCCACTTTAGTACCCCGAAATGTTTAACAATGTTCCGATACGAAACTTTCACGCTTCCTGGACAAAGAACAAAATTGCAAAATTTAACTTTAAAAACTTTGGGAGTCACTTTTTCCACAAATGTTTTATGTATTTTTTATTTATTTTTTTCATCTGCATTCATTATCTACACAATTCTGCTTGCCGGAAGCACAAGAATACATTGCAAAGCCCAAGTTTAAATATCTCAATGTGCACTATGAAATGTTCAAAACTTTTTCGCTCAATGAAAATGCAAAGACTGTGAATGAGAGCAGCAGCTGAAAAGCTCACTGGTGACTTGGGAGCTTCACAGATTGTGCATTTGAAGTGAGTTTTTTTGTTTTTTTTTTCCAGTAGAATCATGGAAGTTGTTCAGAATTGATGAGAAGGTGAATGGAGCTAAGTACAAGGCAATCGTGAAAGAAAACTGAGAAGAGGTTCAAAACTGGGGAAAATATTCACTGTAAATATACAGCAAATTGGTGTGGTTTAAATGAAAGCATACTCATGTGTATGCTTTCATTTAAAAGTCCAAAAAGACTGCGACTGCAATGAAAGATGATACTACAAAACATTAACTCAGTGGAACTGAATATAAATGCATGTCATCGTTGCAAACACTGATTATCTTCCTTACATGTAACTAAGCCATGTGCTATGTATGGCTTTCTGGCTGTAACATTTTCTCAAACTGCTTTCATTTATTACATTTGTTCGGACGTGGAACGAAAGCGGATTCCTTTCGATGAAACTTGCACCCAGATTTATAAACTTTAACCTTAGAAGACCAACTTTGCCTTATCTGTGTTCCCGATGTTTAACGAGGCTGAACTCGTCAACACACGGGGAAAACAAAAGGGCTGCATGTGATATCGTCTGTGCCTTTAATGAGCTTGGATGTTGCTGTAAAAGCCCTAACAGGGGGTCTTCTGGAAAAAAAAAACAACAGCAAAAAAAAACTAGAGGGACACTTGGGACTACTGTCCTATTAGGAGGCTTATGGTTATACTTTGACATTCTCCCAGAGGCACAAAGTGTCAACAGCTGAAAGCTCAGAAGATTTAAGCCTATGTCTTAGCTTCAACAGTCTCATTGTAAGTGGGACAAATAGCACTCTTTAAATATTCATGGCATCCCACAGCAGCTGCATTAGAGCGAATGCGCTGCATACATTCTTCTCCTCGAAGTGCAAACACGCTTAATGCACCATTTGGAAATTGCTCCTGGTCATTTCTGAGGTTTAAACTGGTGGTGTTGGATGAAAATAGTGACGTTTTCAGACGGGTGAGCCAACGAAAGGCAACAGCGGCAAGACTTTAGCCTGCAGGCAGGGCATTTAGCCTGCTGGTCAGACAATTTCAGGAAAGCTTAGGCAGTTTTCATTTAATCTCTTTTGCAAAGGTCTGTTTTTTTTTCTTTCTTTTTCAGCTCTATGGAAGCAAATGACTTGTGTGCTGCTACCTGATTTATTGGGAGCTTCTGCTCACTGATCAGCCAGAAACATCAGCAGGCTCTGCTTCCTGTTTTCTTAAACCCAAACACCACATCATTAGACCTGAAGACAGTGTGTTCCTGTGTCCTAGCATCAACCAGGGCAAAGGCACACAATTATCATCATAAATAAAAAAAATTCCATTTTACTACAGCAGCATTATAAATGTAATTTATATATGCCAGCCTTTAATTTGAGCACATTAAGAAAACACATGAGTGGATCGCTGAAAAAAATAAATGAGACAATGAAATCTGTCATTTTACTTTGGATCACATTTCAAGTTCTGGCCAAAAACTGAAGAAGAAGAAGAAGAGGTTATTTAGACATCTCTTTGAGTCAAAGTCTTTGAGTTCATCAAGGGAAAGTCCATCTTAGAGAAAGACTGCCCAGAGTTCAGAACTTAATGTGACAGTAGAGTAAAGCTGTAGGCATGAAATGTTCTCATTACCTAACAGAATTGGAGAACTTCTGCAAATACTGCCAAACCGAGACGTAGGTTGCCGACAGAGCAATCCCTATATGCTCTGACCTCGTGAAACAAAAGAAGACCGTGTCGTCTATTGACATTTTCAAGTGCGGGATTATGCACGGCAATAGAAGCAGTTTCTTTTTGTTTTCCATCAAGCCTTTTGTGCTGAGTGAGCTCGAACCTTAAATGAGCAAGCTGATGAAATATTCCAGAGTTCCCTGACGTTGTGTATGCAGAGCAGATGGGGTTTTTATGCACGAAATGAAAATTATTTTAACACTTGTAAGAATAAATATGAGAAGTTTGAACCTCGCTGGGTTTGAAATGATATATTTGGCTGCCCACACATTCACCCACCCACACAATCAATATTAAGGTGTTTATACAACCAGAGAGGTTATAAGATAATATAATAATATGTTTTTTTTTTCTTTCTTTCTTTCACCAAGGTTGAAAACGTCCTAATATTGCACTATTGTTTTTCTTCAAACCTGGAAGGAAAGACTTCAGCTCTCTCTATTTGTTACTAGTTCTCCATCGAAAGTCAAGATATGAATCATCGCTACCAAAAACTAAAATATATATTTGTCTTACACTGTTCAACTTAAATGCATTATCTAAACACAAGACAGGCGCACATCAATGTAAGAAAACCTTAAAAATGAATAACATCCACATATTTGGATGTGGCCAATCACATCCAAATACAATTCAAAAAATAAAATAAACTTGCATACAAATGACCTCACTCACAACCTAACTACTGAACAAACTAGTCTTACGCAAACACTGTTACGTTACATTCAGTGTCAGAAACTGAACAGTGCTATAAGCAGTGTGGGAGTTAATGAGATAAAAACGATCAGATGTACAAATAAACAGTTCATTGTCGCTGTTCTGTGTTTGTATGTATTTTGGAAGCCATGTTGGATTATAAGGTCAGAATTCAGGAGACATTCAAGAGAGATTTTCAGATGTGAAAAGCTAAAAATCCAATTTCCGAATAGACCTGGAAGGCATCACTTCCTTTCTGACAGTGATGCCTTCCAGGCAAGCACCGCACATCCCAGCGGTGCATTTAGGTGAGAGCCTGGGTGAATTCTGGACAGATCGCAGCCCAGATTCATAGCTGAAGATAGATCATCTTTATAATACTGAAAGCTAAGCAAAAACCCAGGGGAAAAAAAAAGAAGTTGGTAAAATATGAATGAAGTGAAATGTTGGTTGAAAGACTGTAAAAATCTAGCCTCTCTTACTAATTGCTGCATTACTTATGTCCATATAAACATGCATAGGGGTTTAGACATAAACAAGGTTATGTTAGACTTCGAAATGTTCTTGTTTATAGCACTGAATTATGCTGAATCCTTTTATTTTAAAAGAAAATACATTAATATAGTCAATTTCTGACTCCACTTCCAAACTGCACTTTGGTGAAAGACCGCGGTCCAACATTTAAATTATTTGTTCAAGAGGAGAAAATATAACTGCATTTATTCAGTCATTTATTTACTTTGGTTGTTTTGATTGTGTTTATTTGTGGAAATAAATGCTGTATTCGTATTCAGGAGACAACATGTCCAAGAACATCCACAAATGCAGACAACTTTAATCTCTTTCTCACATAAAGTTACAGTGGCTCCCACAAGTGCAAAAATCACAGTGAAAATGTCAGGATTTCTTTTTTTATATACAACCAGGGACTTTAATAATAAGTAACTCCAAAATATTTTCTCACACAAGGCGACATTTTTCCGAAAAGCAAATAAATCTGTCAAAAGGAAATACTTTAATTAAGAAATAAAAAAAAGATGCAATAACCTGCCTGGTGTTATTGTCGACACCCTCAAACTGTTAATACATTGTTGAGCTGATTTTGATTCAATTCCAGCTGCGTCCTGTGCAAGGAGTCTATCCCCCATCTTCCAATGTCAATATTTGCCCATTCTACCTTGCAAATGTTTTCCAAATCCGTCCAACTGTGAGGACATCTTTTGTCCACATCACACTTTAGGATTCCACAGACTTTCGGCTAAATCTAGTTTTGAACACTGGCAAAGTCATTCCATATCTTTTATTTTTTTACTCTCATGAATTCAGTCCTAAAGCAAAAAAAAAATAATAACCGGCTTTCTTGTACCTAAACCCGACCACCATTTAGGATTATAACTCAGTTCTCGTTGACAAAAGAAAATATCTAGTTTAATCTGAAAACAATAACCCAAGAAAACAATGCTGGTGTTCTTTTGGTGCTGTTCTGTGTTATTTGTTATCAACTGACCGTTTGGAAATATGGCCAAACGTTCAATTTTGGTTTCTTGACACCATACGACATTCGTCCACAAAGTTTGGGGAGATTTTAAATTTCTTTTCTTCCAAAGCAGAAAATAAAATAGAGAATACAGAAGATTTGTTGCCATAAATTTCCTACACCTGAGTTGATTTCAGTCTTTAGTCGATCTCCACGGCCCGTTTCCATTTCCTCTTGTGTCCCACTTTCCTTTTATTCCACATTTTCTCCATTCACAGCTAACAGCCGTCTGTGGTACTATTTCATAGCTTCCGTTGCTGATTTCCCTCTGCAGAAGCAGATCGTTTTGATCCTCCATAACCTCTCAGCAAATTGTGGCTTCAGCTAAACGATGCAAATGAGGAAATGTCGGGAAACTCCAACAGGACCTCTGAGTTTTATTTGAGGCCAGTCGAATTCATAGAACTGATGACATGTATGAACTGTCTGAGTTAACACAAGACACATTTGCAGTGGTGACAAATCGGTGCACAATTGCAGGTGGGGATTTTTCTCTTTTTCCTGTCAGAGTTATAAAATCAGTATTCCCTACAGAGGAAAAATGCTGGAAGCGAACATATCCTCCCTTTCTTTTTATTTCTTTCTTTCTCTTTCATGATTATGTTTTCGTGAGCGTGGCTCTGGAATACTCTATAAAGCACAAAAAAAAAAAAGAGGTCTGAAGGACAGCCCGGCACAGCTAACCTGCTGCAAGCGAAATTAAATGTACTTTCTTCAGCGATCAATGCCTCACTGCATGAAGATGATGGAAGGTTGCTGGGGTTAGCGGTGGAGTGTTTATCTTGACCCGACACTGTCCTCACAGCTCTGAGGGTCATCTCACACGTCGCCCCTGCAAACACGGTGCTGCAAATCTCCATATTGTCCACTTGTTGATGTTTATGAATAAGGTTACACACTGTGCAGTGATGCAACTAATTTATTTTTCCAAAACACAGGTCTGTGGACCAACATACACACAGAAAATACGTCTTATTGTACTATTTCAGCGTCCCGGGTTGGTGTGGTTGTTTTCGAGTGGCTTTGCAACGCGGCCACCAGTTTCACGGTTCTGCAACGCAGCACCTGGGTAACATTGCCGTGCATCGGAACGCCCCTGACTCTGACAAAACAAGGACATACTTGCAATAACAACCAGGCAGGGAGAGCCTGAGAAAGCTGCAGTGGCTGTGCGGCAGCCAAACTCAAAAGATCAGGTGCCTGTGTGAAGTTAGCAAACATGACGTGGCGTGCAAGAAGAAATTAAACATGGCACTACCTCAGAGCTCGATTAATTTGTCTTCTTAATTACGTTAAAATTTTTTAGATTATTTTTTTAAAAGTCTAATAGGATTGCAATTGCCACAGAGAGCATCCTAATTTGCCAGACCTAAATAGGAAGAGACAAGGCAAGAATTAGTCTTTCATTTGAAAACTCGACTCCCTCTCTCTCCCGCCTTCTGCCGCCATGCTCTGCATGCAGCGTGCGTGTGTGGAGGTAGTCACTCGAACAGGGTGCCAGAGATCACACAATCACATGGCATGTCAATCCTCAGCTCCAAAAATATTGCTCGGCTCCTGAGAGGCTTACATTCAGTCAAACAACAGATGAACCACATGGTGTGAAGAAGGAAAAAAACCTGAGCTGTCAGGATGGGAAAAACACATATGGCAGATGTTTTTCATCTGCCTTTCAGATGAAAAACATCAGAATGGTAATTAAGCCTCTGAGGCCTCTGATATGTATTATGTGTACATTCAATCTGCTTTAAAAACCTATATTACCTGGTTAACAAAATACTAAAACAAATCCTTCTACTAAAACATGATCAAAATGTGTGGTGGTGTGTTTTTTTGGGAGAGGAATCCAAAATGTTTTGATTCTCTGCTTATTCTGATGCATTCTAGAGCTTGGACACCAGCTAAACAAAGTATCAGAGCGTGAGTACCTTCAGACAGTCACTTACTTTTTTTTTTTCTTGCTGTATGAATTTAAAAGCGTTGATACAAATTATTCGTTTGCACATTTTCATTTGTTTTTTTTATTTTATTTTAATTCATTGTAAAATTAAAATATTGATTTTAATTTTGTTGTACATGTGTACTATGACAAACAATAATGTCTAAATTCTAATGAAAAAAATATGTCTGGTGTGCATTTGTGTTCACCCTCTCCACTCTGACAAGTAAAAAAAGACAAATCCAACGCAACTCAATGCATTCAGTGCTCAGCTGATCTTTAATCTCTGCACAAATACAGTTTCTCTGTGGAGGATTCAGAGTTTTTTTAGAGCGCATCAGTGAACAAACAGATACTGATGCGCTCAGTATCTGTTTGTTATGTGTTCCTTGGTGTTCCTGAACACCAAGGAACACAGCATAAGGTCGGAAATACAGACAAAACATGGGCGTCCACCCAAACTGACGGGCTTTGCAAAGACAGCAATAGTCATAAAAGCAGCCAGTTGTCCAGTTGTCTCAACAATAAAATCAATTTTAAGTCTGAATTTTAAGTTATTTTGTTTTGTTTTGTTTCCTCTATGTCTCTCCATTGTTCCATTTATAGATATTCAGTAAAAACAACTCTCAAAAAGAGCATGTGGCTTCGACTAACCTGTAAATGTGCATTTAGAACCAGGGAGTTGCTTTTTCTTTCCTGAAAAGTACAATTTTTCCAACAGTCTTAGAGCGATAGTTTGAAATGCGCAGTTTGTTTATTCAAGCTGGTTGAAAATCATGATTTATTTTTTCCTTTCACTTCAAAATGAAAATGTGTTAAAACAAGTTTGCAAGACGCTGTGTTTCCGAGGTTTCAACATCATCGACACGTTTTGTTAAGATTTTATTCTCGCTACAATTGGCTACAACCTTGAGTTAAAACCTGGACTCAGCAGAGGAGCTCTGCGCCTGTGTTTGTGTGTAGGTGGAGCTGCACATGTGCACACAGCACATGCGTTCTGAGTGGGAGCCGGGCCACAGCGGGGGTCTCGGCTTCCTCCTGAACTCCGTCTTCATGCTTTTTGTTCCACATCTTATCACCGATTCTCTGCTTGTAGTTAGTGCAAAAATTCAATTTCAATTATTTGCATCTTGATTTTTTTTCTGTTGTATTGACACATTTTGAGATCACATTAAGTTTGCAGGGTAATCATCTCATTGTGTGTGTGTGCGTGACAGTTGCATCACGGGAAATAGCAGGCCTGCTGAGTGACATTTAAGCCCTGACTGCTAATAAACATCAGAAATCATGTCAGTCTTAGGAGCTCTTCTCAAACGAGTGAACTGACGGTATGCATAGGAAGCAAAACATAACTCTGAATTAAACCACTTCAATTAAAATGACTGTTTGCTGATTTGAATTACCACAAATACCTTGAAATAAAAGAAACGAAAAGAAAGGTTCAAAGCAACCCTCTGCTGCCCCCTGCAGGCTGTGTCAGAAGCAAACAAAAAAGTATTTCCGTTACAAAATTTGATATGTTGGGATTTGATGTCATAATAAAAAACAAACAAACGTTGTTTTAGTTTGAGATTGACTTACAAAAACATGTATTTATTAAGGAGTATGTATGAATACTTAAAAATACATAAAATACAGAGCAACAGCATGCGATTTGACTAAAACGTGTTCTATGTTGTGTAATTACTATTAACCTTTAGCCTTGTTTTGAGTCTGTTATGCAATAAGCCCAGAAGAACAACAAAGCATGCAGGTATAGTGTTTTCTGTTTTTACAAAGCTCTGCACTGCCATCTGGTGGTAGATTGAAGGAAAACCAGCCCAGACCCACAGAAGATTATATATAGCAGGACGTTCCGAGTTGGGAGGGGGTTTATTTCAAATAACTCTTAAATTCAACAGAATACAGCGATTGTGATCTGTTGAAGTTACTGACCGTGTTAGCCGCTGTCATTAAGTCGCTCTGGGTTTTATTTATAGCCAGTGTTTGCGGTTGCGAGAAGCTCTGAGCTGCTCTGTTTGAGGCTTTGCCTGAGGCTTGTTCTAAAGCTGGCCACGAGCTGTCCTCAGGCAGTCCGCGTGCTGCTGTACGGATCAGACTGAGCTGCAGACTGGCTCAACAGCAAGACGGTTACACAGCCTGTCACAAACCAGGCTTACTGGGGATCTCTTACAATAAACCTCGTCTTTTTAATATATATGAGACTGAATGAGGCTCATTATTGTTGCTAACTTGATTTTGCTGTAATTGTCTTCACTCAAAAGGCAAATGTGGTGCAGTTTGATCCACAGACAGAGGAGAACGTCACTGTTGCATTTTACTTTTTTGGGTTTTGATGGATTTGGTGTCACGTGTTCTTTTGTCCATCCATTATCTTTACACCCTTGTTCCTAGAGGGGTCGGGAGGTGCTGGTGCCCATCTCCAGCTAACATTCCGGGCGACGGGCGGGGTACACCCTAAACAGGTTGCCAGTCTGTCGCAGGGTAACACAGAGACAAATTAACCTGACAGTCATGTTTTTGGACTGTGGGAGGAAGCCGGAGTACCCAGAGAGAACCCACCATGCACAGGGAGAACATGCAAACTCCGTGCAGAAAGACCCTGGGTCGGGAATCGAACCCAGGACGTTCTTGCTGCAAGGCAACAGTGCTACCAACTGCGCCACTGTGCAGCCCTGTGTTCTTTTGTCCTTAATGTTAATCTCTCTTCAAGCCAGTTGTGAAAACTTTTCTTTCCTGATTTTAAGTTTTTAGCACACAAACATCTCCCTGCAGTAACTTATGCGATTTGTCACTTTGGTTTTATTACGTCATGATAGAGCGAGCCAATTGAGCTTTTCTGAGCATACCCAGGTTACTTTCAAAGGAGCCCACAAGATGATAGTAGAAGTTAATATGACTACATAGATAAAACATCAAGAAGTAATTTAATTAGAACACTGAACACTAAATAATTCAGCTGAAATCAACTTAACTTGAACTTTAATTCTTTCCATTTCATGAAGATGGACTGATTTGAGAAAATTTATGGTGTTAAATTCTAGTAAAATGCATATTTTGTAGCGAGGACATGACAAAATGTAAAACAATACATGCTTTAGAGGTAAGAAAAAAAAATATGACTTCAAGTTTGTGTTGGAAACCATAATGTTTATGAACTTTATGTGTATTAGTGCAGTTATGAATGTTTTCAGAGACAAATTCAGCAGGACGTTACATAGAATATTTTCTGTGGCACTAGAATTAGGATTTTAATATTAAAACCATCTTAGTTTTCTATGCGCATGTTGTCTTCAACAAATACAGGATGTGGTCTTGCTTAATCTTGGGGGAAAAAAGAGCCTGACTTCTATGTGTTGCTGAGAAGTATGGCTATAAAGCTTAAAATATTGATGACAGTTTAGGGTTACATATATGCATTTCAATACATTCTTCAGCAATTCTACAATCCCTTTATGATGCGGTACATATTGTTTTGTTTGAAGAGTATTTGCAATATTGGCTCATGCCTTTTTTTCCCTCAAGTTTAATCTTCTTTAGACATTTTCTATTCAAATTAAGTGGAATATCTGTTCCAAATCAAAACTCCCTACTCTTAGACTGCCATCATTCCAACCTTTCTAGAATGAAATACACAAAACAAATTAAGCAATAATTAAGCGTCTGCATTGTAAACAAAACATAGTAATTTTCTTTTTCGTGTAAATGGTCTTGACAAAGGGATGTAACTTATCCAGCGCTTTTTCAGTCATTTTGAACACTTAACACATTCAGCCATTGACACAAACACACGCACACATGTATGACAGCTTTTGCCAGGCAACGTACCTAGAAATATTAGATATGAAGACAAAATCCTTGGTTATTGCCGTTTTGAATGTCAAATGTCACGTGAATCTAAAATGATGTTTAGCTTCTGAATAATTTCAAGCTTTTTGCATGCCCGTGGTGTTTAAGACAAACTTTTACATCCTCTGGTATAGCATATTCTTCAATAACAAAAAAAAAAAAAAAGCAAAAAGGTAGCATAAATTCTCTTCACACATACTGTGCACATAAACGTCAGTTTGCAGGTAATGAACTACAGGAGTTTAGAGCCAATATTCCCACCTTTCCTCTTAAAACAGGAGTGGGCAGCGCTGCTGTCCATGGTGCTGAACCTCCCTTGTCGCCATGGTCCAATTTATGGCCTCCAACTCGCAGTAGCCAACTGACTTTAGACAAAGAGAATCAGGTCAGCGATTTTGTATTTTATGTTTATGTCTTTTTTAAGTTAATTATCACGGAGGACTTCTTACATGGTCGACTCATGTCTTCCTTTTATTGCAACATCTGACTCGATTACTCCCAAGAACCAATAACTAGCGCTCCTCATTAGCATGGAAATGAAATAGCTTAATGTTCAAGCAATGTGCTGCACAAGGTCAGAAAGATAACAAAAAAAAAAAAAGAAACGTTGATGCTGCCAGGAGGCTATGCTGCATCGTGAAAAACAAGCCGGTTACTGGAAAAGAGGTTATGGTGAGGATGTCGCTGAGGATGTGGACATCCTTCTGTCCCTGAACAGCCACAGCATTACTGCCTCCTTGTCCAACTTCGCAAGGCCGTCCATTAAAAGAATATTTATTGAAACCTGTCGGAATTAGAATAAAGCGCAGCTGTCAGAGAGAGACGTCCTTGCCTTTCTTGTTTGTGAGAAAAGCTCAGACAGCAGCGACTTCCTCGGGCCTTTTTAAGGGAGCTCAGACAGACATTTGGTGTCCATTTTGTTTTGTTCATGTCTGACAGACGATGAAAGGAACAGTGGGGGAATCAAAAGTAACACAAAAACTATATCTAGCCCATACACTTTTTTTTTTGTTCAGAAATGATTAAATGTTTTTCTCCCAAAAAAGAAAAATAAATTTCTATGCTTTCAAGCAAATCTCAGTAAATTAGATTACTTTATTTCACAAGATTCAATAATAAAAAAAGAAAAATACAAAAGTCAAACTTTAGATAGACACACTATAAGTAGAATGCTAAATTTCAAACATTTCTCGATGTTAACTGCGACGGTTGTGGCTTACAGTGCATGCAATAATAAAATTCAGTTTCTCAGATGAATAGAAAATAACTAACAGCAGAATACAGAAAATGTGAGGTTACTAAATGCTCTGTAGAGCATAAACATTCAATACTTGGCTGGGGAGCAAAATGTGAAAAGAAGCTCCAGATTAATAAATGAATCCAACGTTGCAGGTTTGTGGTGCAATATTTGGACACCCATAGCTCTCCTTTAATCCTCTTTAATCTTGTTTTGATAAACCCGTTTTAACTTCGAGTGTCACTCATTTGTGATCAAAGTAGACGTGTATTCACTAGAAGTGTCAGAGAACATGTGCTGAATGCAAATATGATCTATTAAATGTTCACTTGATCAAATCAACTCTAAACCCAGAATGTTTGCCAGCTGCATTTATTCAGCTATGCATAGTGTTGCTGAAGTGCAGCATGATTCCACTGCTGCGTAGAATGCCACCTCTGAGCTTTTTTTTGTTTTGTTTTGTTTTAGCAAAACAAGAATAGAATATTAATGCTTTGCTGTTTTAGCTTTTGTTTAGATGCTTTCCATGCTTTTTTGTGTTTTAAATCTGATGATTAGTCTAGTTAAAGCTTTTCTATTACTTTCGTCTTGCTTCAGCAAATTTCCTTGGATTTGACATTTCAGAAATGTTTACAAGAAATACAAGAGTAATTCTTTGCAGAATGAGTTAGGGTGGAAAGATTGTATCTACCAATATGCAGGGAAAACTATTTCTATTGTTTTTCACCTATTATGACCACACAGTATATTGAAAATGTATTATCTTCAGTGTGCTAAATGTCAATATAGCAAAAAACTGCCACAGTATGATATATGTGTGCTCTGTATAGCAGTGATAACTTTGGTTATAGTTTTCCAGCTGTCATGGGTTTTGCTGACAGCTGTTTCATTCCCTAAACAGCCACTGCAGAAATATTCACTCTTTTGTATCTTTTTTTGTGGTTATGGTGAAGTTTCTTTTTTTCAATATTTTGGGGGAGATATATCACACAAGCAAGACCCAGACGACAAACTATTGATTTTACCTAACCCCTGCAGCCCAGCTTACTTGGAAAAAGAAACTTTTGCAAAGTCATTGTCTGACAAGAATGAATAAATGCTTTTGAATTAGGGAGACAAGCCTGAATGTAGAAAGTCATAGATCCTGCAGCAAATAGGATCTTGAATGCAGAAAATGTAAGCCTACTAAAAGCTAAATTAGTAGGCCAAATCCTTACTAAATACCTGCAGTGATGTAGTAAATAACCTCACTGCAGGTATTTAACCAATGTGGCTCTCACAGAAGACAGGAGGAGGTGGATTAGCCAAATTTGACTGCAATAGAAAATGTTTTAATCATTTATCTATGCATATAGCCTCAGATTTTGCTCTGAAAGTACAACTCACCAGACATTATGAAGGCTACTTTACAATACCAAATAGATGAGGTAATTCACCTACACTGGTAACAGTAGGCTATATTTGCGTACAATCATGTGTTACACTACAAAAGGGAAAATTAAGTACTCCTTTCAAGGAAGCAACAGTGGAAGCATAGTTTGGACAAAAAAAGTAAGAATCTCAGGAATACTATCGGTTTTTAAGATTTACAATCTGCACCAGTTTAAGTTTAAGTTTAACCAGAGAAGGATTTTTTTTCCACAGAATGTGATCCATTTCTACTACGAATAGATTAGTAAAGGCCTTGCTTTGGTATTGCCATACGCGTAATCATAACAGGCAACACTGTGGTTAAATGACTGTCAAGAGCTCAGGTCAAATCTGTGTGGAGTCCCCTCACAACTCACTCGCTTTGGTTTCACGCAGCAAAAACATACATATTTTTGCATGCCTTCATGTAAAAATATGCATGAAAACATGCTGCTGTGCCTTTTGCACAGCAGGAGAGGCTTTAACTGCATTGTGGGTATTTTTAATGTCATTTATATGAAGAACTTTTGTGCAAATGTGCTTTTTGAGACTTTAGGCCTTTCAATTTGGTTTTGTAAGAACCTACTTATTTACTGCTTGCTTATGTTGTAAACACTAATTGCTGTTTTCAGAACATACAACTATTAAGACTATTTTTTAGAAAAGCATAAAATGTCAAACAAGCTGACATTTGTAGAACATCAGCCATTAAACATTGATTGAAAAAAGGTTTTGTGCTTTTAGTTGCACCAAGTGAGTCTGCAGCTGTTCTGCATGAGTAAGCAATGCAAACCAAGTTAAAATCGGCACACATATGAAAAAGAGTATGCATTTGAAGCGGTCTCTGTTGGTTTGAGAACTTTTAGCTCTTTCTTTTGTTTCTTGAATACTCAACACAAGACTGAGTGGACTATGTAGCTGCAGTTATTAATTGGGCTACATTTAAAGATTGTGGCGACCCAAGGTGGGGCAACGGGGGACCACGGCCGCCCCTGGGAATAAAACTGGGCCCCCTTTGAAAATTTTTTGGGAACGCCACTGCAATTGACAGAGAAAAAAATAAATACAAAACTGACCACAACATGTTGTTCTACACATGACAAGCAACATGTGCATCTTGATAAATGAGAATAGAACGGAAAAGTCGATTAATTTCAGTCATGCAATTCAAAAAGTGACACTATATGTCTATCTGTCATTGTTAAGCATTTTTAACATACCAGTATCGGCCCCATAAATAAAACTAGATTGATATCGATAACTCATTTTTATTTCCATTTTGTTTCTGTTCCAGCATGTTTTGAGAGCAATGGGGGTGAGGGAGGTGATTATTTCTTCATGGTTTTGAGACAGTATAAATACAAAACAGTCGTAAATTTCAGTTATGGATCATAACCGAATATCAATATCGATATTGGCCCAAATGTATGTGTCGATGCATCTCTAACTGACATATCATATATGTTCATAAAAAAAGAGCAAAGCATTGTGAGTATTGTCGTGATTATAGCTTACGGTTAAGAAATGCCTCAAATCTAGATTCTCAGAAAATTATAATATCTCAAGAAAAAGCATTTTTAATACAAAGCGGTTATCCTACTGAAAGAAATATGTTTGGTATACACTAAATACTTTGTTTGGGCTCCTTTGGCATAGCTGCACAAATGTGGTGTAGTATGAAGGTGATTACCCAGTGACGGGCTGTGTGAGACTATTGTCAAGACTATAATCATTCCTGTGACTGGTGTGATTTTCCACCAGACTTTGTCCTTCCACTCAACTTTCTACTATCCTTAAAACAGAAGCTGGGAGCTCATATATCAGTGACTGTCAATGACTATCTGTTATATGTCCAGTAATCATTCTTTCCCATGAGTGTAGTTCCTAACATTTTTGTATTCATGTTTTTTTACTTATCTTGCAAAGAATTATGTTTCTGAGAACCCACATCTGGTTTCAAATGTGAATAATCTCATCATAAAACAAGAAAGTGATGGAAAAAAACGTATTTATGTTAGCAATGATTTATATTTTTTGGCAAAAAAAAAAAAAGTTTTAATCATGGCATTTGCATTTTTGGAGACAAAAATGCAAATGACAGTGTTTTACTGGTAAAATATGGATGTCTAAGGAAAAAAACAGTGCAGGAATTGTGCAGTGTATTTAAGTATCTTGCACTGTAAAAATGCGTCAGCTAAAACTGTACAGTTGATATCAGTAATGAACTAACTGGGAGTTGGCTCAGGAGATAAAGTTTTATAAGTCGTCTGTTAGTTACAAGTAGCCTGTATATCAACTACACCTTTATAGAAATGTATTTTAACCCATAAAAACAGATTAATGTTCTACTTTTCACATTAGTTTTTCACTTCTGGTCTTACTAAAATAAAACGCAGAGCTATTACTAGAGGTTAGTCAAACCCTTTAAAAAAAATTAAAAATTCAAATAACTATGTTAGATGTATGTTATTTTTTGGGGGGGGATAATGTACTCAATATGCAAGTGTGAATGTTTTCCGGGTAGGTTTGTCGATGTCATATTTGAATGGGTCTATGGTTGGTTGGACTGAGGGTTAGAGGAAGCTTGTCCGCCCGGTAGTCGGAGCGGAGGAGGGGGATCGACAGCGAGAGCTTCAGGCTGCGAGCGAGCCGCTGACGGACACCGAAATATCTCCACCAGCGGCACGACGAAAAGCGCTCATTTCTCCCGTGGTTCGCACCGAGTCGCATTCAGGTGGGTCGAACATATGTACTGACATCTATGTTGGATATTTCGTGTGAAACAACCGAGCACAGGACGGTGTACCGCGACTGTGTACAAAGGCTTTCTTCGCCGGAGAAAATGCCGGGGCTGCAGCAGCCGGGAGGCCCGCTTGTGTCTTTCAAGTCGCCGACTCACCTCGCTTATTGCTCCACTGTTTCACACCATCCTAGTCTTTCTATTATAAAGAAAAAACCCTCCTGCCGCTTTCTCTATAACGCGTTAACGACCTCTACTCACGACCAGAGGCGTTATCGAGGGAGCAGCGTGGGTTTTGAGAACCGTGGCCGGTGCGAGGAAACATGGTTGCTCTGCGGAGTCTCCTACGTACGCACGCCGGGCATCGAAGCGGTCCGCGCCGCTAGAGGATTAGGGGGGCAGCCGGTGCTGCTCTGTAGCAGTCCAGGAAGGGATCGGGGGGGGAAAGCAGACCCAGCGACATGTTTGGCTAGGCGATAAAAACAGCTGCCTGCTGATGTTGGAGGGGGTGTCCTTTTAAAACTTTCTTTGTAATATAGCAAAGTTGGCACGCTACGATGTGACGTTTTTAAAACTCGGTAAATGCGCTTCTCGCCAGTTTTCAGCTGGGCGTCTTTTGGAGACCAGCTGTGGTTTCGTGTCGCTGTTTTCACGCTACGCTGGTTTGGTTTCAGCAGGTTGTGATGATCATTTGGGGTGGTGTTGCAGTTCTGCATGTTTTTGGCTTTGCTCTTCGGACAAGTCACCCGAGTTGTCTGCATACTGAACTGGAAGGGTGGCTCCACAGACAGGGCGGACAGACTGGAGTTTTCGGCACAGCGTCTCTTTTGCGGGGCAGATGACTGTCTGATCCACAAAAAAATTAATAAATAAATGAAAAAATGTCGTCTGATATTCATTGGTCGTATTGTTTCTTTTATAACATTTATCTGTGGAGTAAAGCTAGCAGCAAGACTCACACGTGTACCGTATGGAATATGACTAATTTCATATCTGATGAAACATTGATGTCTTTGTGTTCTTTTTTTACTTATGTTTCCAACCAATATACTGCTTAAAACCACACAGTCGACTTATTATTTAGTTTTCTGGTAAAGTCATCCAGCTTTTTTTAACCTGATATTTCAAATGTGATCATTTGGACTGTGAAAGAGAAACAGGCCCACAGGATCACAGAACCTCTACTATACTTATATGCTTGAGATGTTTTCCTTCATATTCAAGCTATTTAGCCAAAAAAGAAAATGTGTGTGTTGCTTAAAATGTTCATTGCAGTTAAAGTCCTTGTAGAGTTTAGCTAAATGTAACAGTTATTCCTGTGATGGTGGGACAGGAAATGATTTATTCTGACATACAGCCCCAATAACTAGTTTGCATATAGATAACATCTAATGATTGTTATGGGGACTTGGCAGCGCCCACGATTCCATTCTTTGCTGCGGTTCTCTACCGATGGGTTTTGGAGGCTTTGTTGACCTCTCTCTCCATTTTCTTCACTGCGTGTAACTTTACAACCTGCTTTGGTCTTCAGGCTAAAAGAAACGGGCCACAATCTACATTTATACCCAAGCAAAACAGAAAGTTCTGGATTACAAGTTTAGATCTGATATATGTGATGTTAAAAAAAAATCATCTTCTTGTTGCCTTTTGTATAATTTTAAGGCTGTGTCACATTGTCGTTTATCTTTAAAGGGACAGTTCGAGATTTTTAGGTGAAGTTCTATTAAAAGCTTATAGGTAGCTTATTTCTTAGCTCTTGTAGTTAATTCACTTTATATTTAGGAATCTACATTAGCTAGACCCAGAGACTGAAACTAACTGCTTGTCTAAGAAGTGGACTCTCGACTCAAAAATAACGTTAAGGTTTATAGGACAGAATAGAACAAACTGAATTGAAGTAAACTTTATGGTTCCTCAGGGGGAAATTCAGGCTTACCCCCCAGCAAGGTGTAAATCTGCAAGTCAGAGCATGCAGATTTACACACACATACACACAAAAAACAGAAATAAGAGTAACATACTAAGGGCAAATTTATAGCATGGCAAAATACTGTGCAGCTAATAGAAATGGTGTACTCTGACTCAAAGAAATGTGCAACTGAGTTAAATAAATAAAAAATATATACAAAACGTGTACGTAAATCTGTGCATAACAGGCTATTTACAGAAATTGCAAGAAAAAACGTGCAAAAAGTATGTTAGATGTGCAAATAACATCAGGAGTGTTATTTGACATTAGAAAAACTGGAAATGGTTATAACAATAATGCTATTTTATGAACCTGTAAACTGTCGCCATGCTCACATTAAGTAAACCAATTAAAACAATTTTAAAAAGAAGTTTGGAGGCTGTGCAACACTGATGATGTTTGTAGAAACATGTTCGTAGAGTGTAGCTTGTAAATTATTTCTCTGGTCAAATGAACAAGCTAACTAAAAGTAAAGCAGCATAAAAACAATGTTTTATTAAATTTTACATAGCCCCACTTTCCTGTTAGACAAATGCTTTGACCAGGAAAGCTTTGCATTCTCTGTTCTGAGTATGTGTTTCACACCGGAAGATCGTTGGTGGCGTACCACCTCCAAGCTTAATTTTCTATGTAAATATTTGTCAGCTTCTGCGTATATAACCTCCCAAGCCAAACACCTCGGCTCCTCTCAGACTAACTGTTCTCCAAAATCAACAAATCTGCATTTATACTTAATTAGTATGCCAAGAGAGCTACCTAATAAGATGGTAACTAATAAACTCTAGACACAACCTCATGTATAAAAAGAAAGAAAAAAAAATAACAACCATCTCTTTTAAAACAGTGAATGAAGGTACATGCTAATCATATGTGTAATCTAAAGCGTGTTTAGAAGGGGTGTTTTAGCACAGATGACATTATCAGTTTGGGAATTGCTCATGTGATACATTTTTTAAGGAAGCTGGGGTATCTATTTTTATTTACCTCATTACTGTAATACAATTCCCTTTTCATATTTTGTTGTAAACACCTGCCAGATTGTATTAGTGTGCATACAAACCGTCACGCTCACATACCACAGGTTATTTTGCCAGACGTTGCCCCTAACTTGTCTGACTGGTCTCCAAGTTAAACGAAGCCACCGAAACACAAGTGAGGAGTAACAATGAAAATCAACCGAGCCTGCAGCGCTAGTGCAGCGTTTCAACGTTACTGTTGTGTACAACTGGGGCAGGGCGTGTGCTGTCATTTTTTTGTAAGCTGAAGTAAGTTTTTCTTTGCGCGATAGACGATACGGCTCGACTTAATCATCTCCTGTTTCACAGTAAATTTGTTTCTGACGAGTATAGATCAATATCATTGGCTAGTTCAGTTTGATCATGTACGTCAGTGCATCTTTTTTATAATAATTAATTAAATGAATTATTATAAATTACTGTTATGGAGACCTGATGGGCCAAGACACTACTTTTGATGCAGCTCTCTTAACAGTGAGGTTTTGTTTCTTGTGCAGCCGACTTTGTCACAGCTCTGGTTGTTTTAAAAAATATATCAAAAACCTCATCTCAATGTTGTGATATTGCATATCACATAATCAGTTGCTTGTTTTGCAGGAGCCTCTTAAATTTCTCTTCAATATTGAACTTAGGGTCAAGATTTTAAAGCATTGATTTTGATTAATTAATCATATAGATTATAATATAACGTGTTAAAAATTTTAATGCAATTAATCACTTTTTTTTTTTTTTACTTCTGGTTAGAACTTTTGTATTGACACATCTCCTGTAATGCACAAGTGACATCCACAAATAACAAAGATAGACAACAAAGCTGCTCCTCTTGGCCTCCTGGGGGTAGTTTTTGCTTTTAAAAAAATCCTCATATGAGATGGTGGAAATGACTATTGTTGTGCAAAACGGTGTTAGCCTATCACTAGATAAGCTAGAAGCTTATCTAGCCTGAAATACCAATGTCGGTGCCAAATATGTTGCTGCAAGCACAGACATCCCCAACGCTAATGTCAGCATCCACAGACCACGTTTCTATAGAAATATTTTTTCAAAGAAGTTACATGAGTGATCAGGATTCCTGAAATGAATATGATAGCGCTGTGCATCAATCGGATGTTTTAATAACCTAAATAACACTAAACACAATAAATGTCTTTACATTGAACTGACATGTCTATTTATTCAATAATTTAGCAGCTAAAATGGTCTTTGAATTGAGATTGCTTCATAGTTTATCTATGATCTTTGATTCAAATGCAGTTAATTACATACACTGATTAAACTTGATTAAAAATTTCAAAAAGTCATTTTTTATCATTTTTCCCTCAATTTATTGTTGACACAATTTCTGTTTCTGTCTTCCACCCCCAGACTGGACCATGTAACTGTTGTCAGAGGCTGTTACCCTCTGATGCTCAAAGAACTCTCCACACTCCTCTAGAATGTATTTGATGAATGTACCTCCTATCGCAGCGACGGAAACAGAATGGAGACGATGTGGAACACCTGGAGGCTATAGCCTTCCAGTTTGCTTCAATGACTCTGACACAGACTTGTCCACCAGAGGCACACCAATCTCAAATAAGGTCCAGATGATCATAGAGAGCCTCAGGAGTAGCCAGTCCTCACTCGAGATGGGCGATGAGATCGAGGCAAACGTGCTATCAGGACAGGAGCGCCATACGCAAGTGTGCAAGGCTGCAGTGGGTAACTATGTGGGAGCCAAGTTGAAAACAAAAAGGCCCACTGAAAACCCACACGCCCATTTTTCTTCCGCGACGAAACATGATAGCAGTGACTCCGACAGTGACGATTCAGTAGACAGAGGAATTGAGGAGGCAATAATGGAGTACCTGAAAGAAAAGGATGGTCACAAACGCAAGGCTGGAACATCTTCCACTTCCCATCAGTCGTCCAAAATTCCAAGAAAAAACCCACCGCCCTTTGAGTTTGCCAAGCAAAACTCTGAAGGCAACTCGTCCTTCATATCCAGTAGAAAGTTCCCAGTAAGTATAAAATCAGAGACTCCTATCACAGCAGCTGCTATACCTTTAAAAAAGTATATCAAGAATAAGGCTTCGCGGGATGAAAACATTGAGGTGGATAAAAGTTCAGCCAATAGCTTACTCAGTTCCGAAGAACAATGGAGGAGTCCCTCTGAAACAATCAGGTTCTTCAACAGTACTCTAACGTACCCAGTAATGCCAAAGATTGAGGAAGACCTGAGTGATTCCAGTAGTGACGATGGCATCGAGGAAGCCATTCAAAGATACCAGTTAGAGAAAAATGAGCAGAGCAAAAGGGAAGCCTTTAATCCACAAACATTCCAAGAAGATTCTGAGTCCACCAGCGATGATGGGATTGAAGAAGCTATCCGGAGCTACCAACTTGAGCAACAGAAAGAGAATAGCCCCCAGAAGCAACTGTTCGACAAGCCGATAGCCCCTATCAAGTTAGCAGTACATGCCACTGGTAGTACAAACTCTGATGACATGAAGAAAAACAAACTGAAGAGAAAAAAAGTTAAACCAGGGAAACAGACTCAAACTCCATTTGTTTCCAAACCCAAGACTTCACTGTCATTCAACCCCAAGGTCAAGGGAAATGGACTATTTTTTTCGAAAGTAGAGACTAAAGAGCAGTCAGCTCCTGCTCC
Source organism: Brachyrhaphis roseni (assembly GCA_903066815.1). Classification (NCBI taxonomy): domain Eukaryota; kingdom Metazoa; phylum Chordata; class Actinopteri; order Cyprinodontiformes; family Poeciliidae; genus Brachyrhaphis; species Brachyrhaphis roseni. The sequence goes on from CAEFZY010044585.1 coordinate 28,199, forward strand.
TTCCAAAGTTAACACCACAGCAGAACTGATGTGTGCTGAAGCAATACTGGACATTTCCAAAACTGTAATGCCTGGAGCCTTCCATCAGGGCATTGCACTCGGTACGTGTGCTCCGGCTCAACCTTCCACAATGTCCTCTCTTCCTGACAGACAGCAATATGAAGAAAGCAACGACAGTTCCATTGATAGTGAGGATGGGATTGAGCAAGAAATCAGGAAATTTCTTGAGCAGAAAGCCCAAATGCACAAACAGCCACCCACTGTGGAAGAGTCTCGTGGTGTTGTTGATCCAGAGAAGGGGAAAGGAAAAGATACTGATATTCAACAGAAATCACAAAGGCTGTCTTTGACGCAGAAAAGAAAACAGAAGGAGAAAAGCATGACTGTGGTGAACATGTCAGGAGCTGATGACAAATGTCAAGAAACTACTGAGCATGCACAGGAATCTAACGCCTTGACACTTCCGCAGAGAAGTCAGCCCCAACCAAGCACAGCATTACACCAGGTAGACCAAAGCGGAGACAAAAGCAGCTCACTTGACAGTGACGAGGACCTCGACACTGCGATCAAAGACCTGCTAAAGACAAAAAAGAAATCGAAGAAAAAGATCAAAGAGGTGAAAAAGAAACACAGGAAGTGCATCAAAGATGAAGAACCGCTGATGGGAAAAGTTTTACCCAACAGAAAGTTCAAACACGAGCCTGGCTCCAAGTGTAGTGCTTTGAAAAAAGTACACTGGGGCGACGATGATGTAAAAGACAAGTGTGGGTTCAGTAAAAATATTGTCTCACAACAAAAGCAAATGGATAAATGTAAGGAAGATGATACAGCGGACATTGTGGGAGGGGAAGGACTAGACGCTAAGTCATTCCAAACTGTTGAAACCCTTTATCAAACGGATGATGAGAGCAGCTCAGTAGACAGTGATGACAGCATCGAGCAAGAGATAAGAAGGTTTCTGGCTGAGAAGGCCAAAGTTTCCACAGGAGACAAAGATAAAGATGGAGCTTTGTGTATAAACGGATCCCCTGTGGTTCAAGATTCAGAGATTCAATTTCCACTTAAAGACTTCAAATCGGAGACTCAGCTGGCTGAGATTTCTCCAAAACACACCAGTCCTGTCTCTGCATCTCAAGTAGGGACCCAACAGAGGTTCCATCCTGAAATCTCGTCTGCCAGCCCACAGTCATGTGCCTCTTCGGTCCAGTCCTGCAGTCCCAGTCTTCTGGAGCCGGCCGATGGCGCAGGAGCGACAAAGAACCAGCAAAGGAGGGCCAACACTGCCAGAGATGGCCTAATCAATGGCAGCCAACAGGCGGAAAGAGGTCGGCCAGCTTCAAGTCCCAACTACGCTCGATCCCTTGCAGAGTCAATTAAGTGGCGCCAGAGCCTGGGGCTTCCAATTCCCGACCCCAGGGCTCTAAGCCGGACTCCTTTTCATATCACCTCTTCGGAGAGACGAGACACTTCATCAGAAAATACGGACCTAAAATCACAGATTCCGGCTGCCGCCTGGTGTTCTTCAAGGAGCAGCAGAGCGCCGTTTTCTGCCTCTATTGAGACAGGTGCAAATGTCACAGCTAGACCCCCTGTTTTGAAATTTTTCTCTGCTGCTAGGCAGCATTCAAAGATGACCTTTACGCAGAGCCTTACACCTGGCAACAGATCCCAGTTCTCCATGGAAGAAGGGCGGGCGAGTACGGTGCATGTGCCTAAGGACAAGAGTGTGTTTGTAGAGCTGGAAACTAACAGGACCAACCACGTCCAGGTTCAAAGCAGGGAAAGGAGTGAGGGAAAGGAGAAGGCAGACTCGCTGAGAGAGCGAAAAAGAGAAGGAAAGAGCGCGAAGATTGGTGATGAAGGAGCCGATCAAGAGAGAAAGGATGAAGAGTTTATAGATGAGTCAGATTGTGAATCAGACAGCAGGAGAGATCCAGATAAGATGCAGGGCTTTCCAGCGTTGTAAGTATTTGCTTTGATCACTATTCCTCAACAGCATCATAGTTCTATATGTTAACTTCCTAATGTCGCCCTGCTAATTGATATCATATTTCTTAAGCTCATTCATGTACAGAATCTAAGGGAATACTTGTTAATATATCTAAACAAAACATGCTCTTTTTTATATAAAATGTGTAACACAGTGGCACCAATACATTTTTGTGCTCTAGTATTATTTCATATCCTTAATCCTTTGAAAAGCAATACAGTGGAGTTTTGGTACGACAAGAAGAAGAAGTTGCAACACCAAGACAATGTCATAATAACTTTAAAAAAAAAAAAAGTAAAAAACTTGGGCTGATCTTTTTTATATTACCACTTGGGAATGCAGGGTAAATGATTTTAAAAATATTTCATGAAACGAGTATCTTTGGAGCGATCTATCAGTCTTTCATATTGAAGAGTCAAGTGTATTATGTTATTGTTTTCATTCATCATACATGCAGCAGATAAAATGTAATGTTTTTTTCTTTGTCAAGTCAAAATAAAACAAAATCTGGGTTAAAAAACATACCAGTGAGCAAAAATTTATTATTACAGTAAATCATTGTGTTTGATTTAAAAATAGCCTTTGCCTAACTTCTCCAGGAAGAGAATTTACTGTTTTTCCCCACATTTCTTCAACTGTTTATTTTTTTTTTCGTCACCAAACCTCTTCCAATTTTTCCATTTCCACTAGCAAAACAGGATGTCTGTGTCATAGGAAAATTTGTTAGACTTAACCCCAGAAGGACAGAAAACCATAAAATACAATCTCATGAGCCACATGTCTAAAATAAAAATTACATTTTTATTTTAGACATGTGGCTCTTTAATTTAATTTATTTAATTTTACTGAGCTTTCTTTTGTTGCAAATGGAGTTCTAAATCAGAAGAAAAAACTAAAATATAGTACAGTATAGTACAACTCAAATCATAAATCCACGGTCACGGATTGTTGAAATCAAGCAGCTGATATTTAAAAATTAGTTTGCTAAATATGGAGAAAAATCTGAATTTTATCCTTTACAGAAAGTTAGAATGGAATAGAGGGAAGGACAAACATCTCCTAAGGGACGTTTTTTTGTAACAATACGACATGAAACTGAGCTAGTTTTTTTAAAAACATAAAACCAAACTGGTTTTTAACTGAGTTTATAAAACTAACTCTAAATTCTACATGTAGAAACTGCCTTGGTTTAGCATTAGAACTGCTTTGGTGGAGGAAAACAAACAAAACACCGAAGGCCTGACCAGATCGACTTCAGTTCTTTGAAAATATACAAGATAAATGGGTTATGAAATGTCTGCGAGGTTAATAAACCACCTCTTTTTGTTTTTATTGTGACTATTTCTTCACTTTCTTGTCTCTGCCACAAGTGGTCTTATCATAATCACCACACAAAGTCAAAACCTTAAATATTTTTGCTTCTAAAGATCTGTTCAGGTTTTATTTCTTACAGGTACAAAACCCTTTTTGAGCGAAACGAGCTTCATAAAATGTAAAACAAAAGTCTATTACATGATTGAATTGCTTATATTTTGAACAGAAAAAAAAAGGATTACTTCTACTGTTGCTAGAATAATGCTACATCTTGGTTATTATAGTTTTGGTAATATTATCCATAGCCTTTTTTTTACGGTGCATGGTTTTTGCGACTGGGAATATTTCAAAATGGACACTTTTGTCTTTCTTGTAAGCAAGATGAATGTGTTGCAACCTTCCTTCTGCCTGCTGACCGGCAGTGTGCAGCACCAGTCACTGGCACTCTGATTAACTGGACATTACAAAATGGAAATGATGAAAAATTTCTTGATAGCAGGCATACTTTCAACATGACTAAGGTCTTGAAACAATCAGATGTTATTGCGTATAACGTTTAAAGTCATTTACAGCTCTACTGCTGAGGAACGTCACTAACCGTGTCAGACGTTTGCAACCTCTACGATGAAGATTGTTGTTCCAGATTCCACTGAAACCTCGCCATCGACCCTCTCTGTCTTACTGAATGTGATCTGTTATGTGCTCATTTCTTTGTCATATCAAAGATTTTTTTGTGACAAAAAGTTATTTATTTTTGTTTATTGAAAAAAAAATGAAATCATTACTGAACATGCTGTGCATTGCCAGACTTTTTTTGTAAATATTTTTTAACTTTTTTTTTTTTCATTTTTTGGATTAAAAGACAACTTTTACTGTATCTTTTAAGTGTGAAATAAAGAGTCAAGTCTGAACATAATCAGGTTTTGTTGCAATTAATTCAGATTAATTAGCCATTAGAGATGACATGTTGAAGGAATGAGATGTTTGTGGTTTGAATGACATTCTGCTCTGCCTCATTCAGGTCTTTGTCCAGAGAAATAGATCCTGGCCTCACTATAAGTCCATGCATAGCGCTTACGTCAGAGGAAAGAAGCAAGGTGTCCAACTGGAAGTTACTGGTTAGGAAATGCATGAAGGTACAAATTCTCCAAAGATGCAAATTTTGAGTGATTTATCGTCAAATTAAATAGAATAAGAGTTGTGTTTAATCGTGCTTCCAGGGGAATTGGCCTCTCACTTGTTCTTCTGAGCATACAGCAACCCTGCAGCATGTCAAAAGAAAGCTTCGGTTTGTTCCAGTGAGTTTGCCAGCAGCAGTTTCTCCAGTGAAGATCAGAATCTATAAAAATGCTCCAAAATGTCTTTCCTTTTTCTCCTTGCAGGAGAAAGGAGGCAGGAAACTCGATTTAACAGGATAAAGTCTGGTTTTCCCTGTTTGTTATATTTGAAGTTAGCAGGTCTTGATCTTTAAACATATTTTAAGTTGTTCATGTGGCTAACAGAGGTTCAATGGCAATTTCATGCATCAAAGTATGAGTTCCAGTTTTTCTTTGATGTAGAAAAAAGATTGCTTTTTTCAAGTTCCACGTTTTTACAGAAAGTTAAGGCTCAGTTGTTAATAGCAAATGGTGTCCATTTTCTTGGTTTTATCCTTGTTAAGAATTTTTTTTTTCTTAATTTTTCTGTCTGGTATACTTGTGCATGTACTTTATTTAATATTTATAACTGAAACCACTTTTGTTTTAATTTTAGTCACTTCTCTTTAACTTTATGTTGAGATTCTTTTTTTGCTATTTGGAATTTTTTTTTCTAGCTTGCTTTAGTTTTACATTACTTTAACTGATTACTTTACTTTAATTTAGCTTTCCATTTGCTAGTCATGGCTCATGATTTTGTTTTTTTGTTTGTTTGTTTGGACATAGTTTAGCCTATTTTATTAATTGACTATGTAAAACAATTTTTATTTAAATGTATTATGTTCAGGACATGCTTGTGATGATTTATTTGTAATTCTTTGTTTTGTTATTATTAGTTTTAGTGATGTCTCGTTGTTTGTTCCTTACAAAATTTTGACGTTCAACAAAAGAATAGCACTGTGGAAGTTGCAGTTTTACGTGGTGTGACACGACAAAACTTCCCCTTTACGGCACAATAAACTGCAACCACGCATGCGCACTTTGTTGACCTTCTTTTGCTGTACAGCATGGCTACCCGGGCGCTTACAAAAGGTATGTACATGAAAACTGTGCTTTACTGAATGTAGAAAGCTTCATGTTGGTGTCCCAAGCCTTCTAATTAGAAACACTTACATCTTTTTTTTTTTTGCACTGTGGTTTCTCCTGTAAGCGTTGTCCGACAGGGCAGAACAGGAAACTACAGCTACTTCTAGTGTGTCAGTCTTTAATCGTCTTTTATGCCTCACGTTCAGGTCTGTTGGGGTTGCGCCATGTTCGGGGTGTCACAGTTAAATTATCCAACAGTGGACATCAGCTCGCCACTGCATCCTCTATTATATCGCCTGAATTGCAAGCTGACTCCGTCAGAGGTGAGTTTCTACTTGCTAACAATGTCTCAACATCTTTTCCTAAACTGCAGCTAAAGCCCGTTTTAACCATTTCAGATAAAATACTGGGTCTGCCACTGGAGAAACAGGACTTTTTCCGTGTGTCGGAGCTTTTTACTGTGAAGAACTTGTTCGACGCCAGAGTGCATCTTGGACACAAGAAAGGCTGCAGGCACAGGTTTGTAGGATTTAATGTATGATTTTTCTGTAGAATATAAATCTCACTAGAATATGCTTAATATGTGACATGTAAAGGGTACAGAAACCAGCTGGAATGTCTGTGTTGTTTTAATGTAAAAGCAAGTAAATGCAGAAATAAGTACTTCAGCTGCCAGTCTTTTGGGGGTATTTCTGTACAAAATTTGCACAGCTTTTAAGTTCTTCTAAATGGCTCAAACTTGGAGCCTAAAGTTTCCCCAAAAATTTACACTTGAAATATGTTTAGGCCATTCTAAATCTGATCTAAATCATTCAATACTAGCCCAGGTTGTATGTTGTCCTCCTTGGTTTTTTTCTTCCAGGATTTCCCAGTGTTTAGCTCCGTACAACTTCTTAGCAATGCTGACACTGACACATAGCATTATGCATGAAATTGGCTTGTTGCTAAATGTCAAGGGTAATGTTTGTTTGTAATACATTATCAACTTCCCCACTGTTCCATGATTTGTGGGGTGCATGACTTATAGTCATAATGTCAACAGATTCTCACCCCTGGGCTCTACATTTCTGCAGCTCTCTCTCATTTGAAGTGAACAGCCATCTTTTTGTAGAATGTCTCAAACTCTTTCTATTATTAAATATGGATTGGCCTACATCAGGTGTTCAAAACTTGCATAACTGCTATGAAACTTAACCTTGGTTTAAACACATCCAAAACTTTCTCACTGACCTGACACCAACACCTTCAAAGGTTTACTTGTAGAAAAAGAATGCTTTATTTATTTCCTCTTCAAAATTAAGCACTACTTCATGATGGTGTATCACAAAAAAATCCTGAAAGTATACAGTGAAGTTTGTGGTCATTGTGTCACAAAAAATTTATTTTAGCCAAGTGAATGTAATCTACTGTTGAATGACTATCAGTCCGGCCATTTTTATGTTGAAATTCGTAAAATTCCTCATTGGGGAACATCTGGAATAGCAACAGAACATACAATATGCTGAAATAAAAGATACAGGCTCTTTTTGTTGTGTTTCATGGCTTAAAGAAATCTACCTGTGCAAAGCTGCTCCTTAGCAGTGGCGTTACATGGCCATTAGTTACCACAGCAACCACGCAGATCACCTCGGAAACAGATTCATGAAACTAATCGGTTCATTTGCAATTCTAGTAAAGAAGAAATACCTGTTTTGAAAGCCAAAGCAATTCCTTGTTAATGTCCCAGAATGATTGTACAAAGTCATAAAGTGCTGATTGTATAGGAGGAAGGAAGCACTTCTGTCCTGACCTGAATGGATGTGTACAAAAATAAAAAGGAGCTCATGGTTGAAAGATAGCGCACTGTTTGTGTAAATAAAAATAAATAAATTTTGACTAACAAAAAATTAAAATTAAACAGTTTGAAATGACAGGATGGTTTTTTTTTTTATTTGAAACCAAGTGGAGCTTCTTAGAAGGTTAAAATGTATAGAGCATAGCAAAAAAACATTCATCCTTAATTATTTACATCAGAAAACATGGCTAAAATTAGCATTAGCTTTTTTTTTTTTTTTTTTTTTTAAAGTTTGTTTTTCTTATGATGGCGACATGCGCTTCTTCCTCTAGGCTCATGGAACCTTACCTGTACGACTCCAGCTTAGACTATGACATCATCGATCTGGACAAGACGGCGGAGCACCTCCGGCGGGCCCTGAACATCACGGCTCACACTGCGTACGGCGGCGGCATCATTCTCTTCATCAGCCGGCGCCGCCAGTTCTGCCACCTGGTGGAGAACACGGCCAAGGAGTGCGGGGAGTACGCGCACACGCGCTACTGGCAGGGGGGCCTCTTCACCAACGCTCACGTCCAGTACGGCCCCGGCGTCCGCCTGCCCGACCTTGTCGTCTTCCTGTCCACGCTGAACAACGTGTTCCAGCAGCACGTGGCCATCAGGGACGCCGGCAAGATGAACATTCCCACCGTCGGCGTGGTGGACTCCAACTGCAACCCCAGCTTGATCACCTACCCCGTGCCAGGGAACGACGACACTCCGGTTGCCATGGAGCTGTACTGCCGCTTGTTCAAGACGGCCATCAACAGAGCCAAAGACAAACGAAAACAGATGGAGCTCCTTCGCAGCCTGTCGGAGCCGTCGGAGTCCAGCTCATAATTCATGTTTAACGAGAGATGATGGTACAGTTTAAGAAGAAGAAGAAAAACTGCAGCTCGTATTGTATTATAACTTCTTTCTTGTAAGGTTGACTTCACAGGACTGTGTGTATGTTGCTCATTAAAAAGAAATCTTGTTACTGTAATAGGATTTTTCTCATAATTACTCAAGTCAAATTTATCACATTTCAGCAAAGCGGTTCAAAGTGCTTTGCATCATGAAAACATCATACAGGCTTCAATTATGAAACAAGCAATAAACATGACATTTTATTAAAGTCCATCATCAAGTAAATACACATCAGGTCTGTTGATCATGGTTCCACGAACTACTAATCAAAGACAGGTGTAAACAGTTGGGTTTTTAGCCTTGGTTATAGGAACTCAGTATTTTGGTTGTTTTGCAGTTTTCTGAGAATTTGTTCCACATTAGAGGAACTGAATCTTCATGTTTGGTTCAGGTTCTGGGGATGCAGAGTGGACCAGAACCTGAAGACCTGAATGGTCTGGGAGGTTGATACATTAACAGATACTCAATGTGTTTTGATGCTGAGCCATTCCAGATGACATCTAAGGATTCATGCTGCAGTACATGTCTTATTTGTTTTACAATTTCTGATTAATCAGACATCACTGATTTATTTTTGATTAAACAATAAATACCATGTGCAAAAATGTTTTTCTAATAATGCATATAACAGGAGAAAATGAGGAAAAAATAGATCAAAGTTGATCATGTCCTGCTGGATGTATAGTTTGTCTACAAGGCTGATTAATTTAATAAGAAATTGGAACATTTGCCTAAATTGCCGTAGAATAGGCTAGAGTAATCACTACAGATTTAATCTAAGCAGATAATGCATATCTAGGAAGTTTTTTAATAACATTTTTCAAAAGAGAATTAAAACTGGGATTTTAGTGAAAAAAAAAATGTTTTAGGTGGGGGTCGGAATGATGAAATAACATGTAATTTTATCACTCTGGAAGATAGACAGCAATGTGAGACTTTGATCTGTAAGAACAACTTTCTGGTGGTAGCTGTGTGGTTGGGATCTGCTGGTGCAGAGTAGAGTAAATAAAAGGCATAAACAGAACTTTACCTAAAATCATAGATAAAAATTGATGTTCCCACATAAACACATGCAATTTTGGAGTGGGTAAAGCAAGCTGACACTATAAGCTCTGGAATTTCCCTTAAACCTGTTAAAAATGTATTGTTTTAAGTGCTAAGATGAACTTATGCAGGTATAGAGGCAAAAATAATTAATATTTGATCCTTGTCAGGTATAATTTTATTTTATGGCTCCTTATGCATGTGGTCCTGGATTAAGAGGATTATTATAACCATATAATAACGTTTTTGCTGCTTATTAGTAAAAACTAGATGTGTGGCGTCAATGCTCGACTTGCACGTCGTCGCAGCTATTTGGTTGCTTCCGGCTTCCGTAGTTTAAACTCTGCTGTAACCACCAGAGGGATGAAATATGGGCGAAATGACGTCGTGGTGAGTAAGGTCATCGTGGTCGTAAAATAAAGTTAACTTTATGGGGTTTCTTCCCACTCTCGCAGATTTACGTTTAGCACAATAAGCACGTCGCTTAAAAACGTGGCATGGTTGTAAATACCGACTAGAAACATTGAGAAATATAAGTCCGCGCAATTTATATTTAGCTGTTTAAATCTCCCTATATTCATGCAATTAATGTTAAACTCGACGTTTGTTCACGTACAACAGTTAGTCGTGAATGATGAACTCCTCTTTTGGTTGAATTGCCTTTAAAAACCGGACATTTGTTGCTAAGCACGTAAACAACAGGTTGCTTAATCTGGGATCAAGTGTACTTATTAATTATTTTTCGTCATATTTTAATTCTTTATTTAAACCTGCATATATCACTTCACTTGTTAAATTAGTAACAGAATCGACTAGCTGCTGTGTTGCATCGCCTCCAGGCCACAAGAGGCTGCAGAAAATGTTCCTATTTATAAACCCATGTGAACAGAAATATGACCAGTGAAGTGAAGTGGCCCCTGAGCACCCAGTGGTTTTAAAATAGAGGAAATGACTTGCCTCCCTATTTGAGCATGTTTGGAATATATATATTTTTGTTTTTTTGGCAGTGATTGGGGAATAATCCGAAACAATTATTTTTGTTAAATCTAATATGGCCGACAGACAAAAATGCATGCCAACCGACCCTGTCCCTCCTTCTACTGTAGATGACCTTTGTCTGTAAAAAAATATTGTGACATCACATAATCCCTAAAGAACAATACTACTGATGTATTTTTCAAATAACTTTGTATTTGGAGAAAATTACAATTGATCAAATAAAGAAAATAAAATAATTTTTTTTTTTTTTACAAAAGAATTTGAAAAAAAATCCTGACACAAGGGATCATAATTCATGCATAAAAGGGTTACTTTTTTCTTTTAACAATTATCCAATGACAATTATTGTTTTGATCTGTCACAAAAAATATATTTGTTCCAATTTTGATGTCCATTATTATTTACAGCAGCTATGGCAGACGAATTGACATTTGCTGATATTATACACATTTTCCTACTTCACTTAAACACCCCACAATCCTTTGCAGCATCACTATCACTGTCAAATAAATTTCTCAACGAGTCCATGCCATATTAAATCCAATATATTGTGACTCACTACAGTACGTCCAAGTTGTTGGTTGTAATCTGAAAACTCAAGCTAATATGAGTATTTTTTTCTTGTATTAAATGAGAGAACATCTCCTCATGCTGTGCTGCTGCTTTTCTTGCAGGGAAACGTGCAGCACAGCAGACGTGTCGCTTTACCATCACTCAAACAACTGAAGCCGATGTGAAAGGACCGCCTCTCATCACTGAACGGTAACAGGCTCACGGCCGTAAATAAACGGTCACCGTCGCCCCTTGAGACGCAGGTCGGCCTAAAGTGGCTCTGCTGCGCGTTAGGTGGGCGGAAAGTAAACAGGCTCTCGATAGCTTAACTCCCCGTTGTTCAGTGGGCTTTGAGTATGGAACCGGGCCAAATAATAATCTCAATTTTGATTCTGCTAGACCTAATTATTCCACACAAAAAAAAGATTCAGCGAAGTTCTGAAATTGGACATTGAGCGGTGTTGATTGTTTTCCACTCATGTTCTGTTTATCATCAGAAAACAGGAGTTGGTCGTTCGGTACGGTCCACCTCGGCCGGGACAGGTATGAGCTTGAGGCTCTGGACAATACTTGCGAATGTGGGTTGCTTCATGAAACAGAAAAGTACCCAGTTTAAATTTTCCCTTTTCATTCTGTTTCCGCAGATGCTCTTCCAAATGGATTCCAGTTCTGACGATAATCATTTGAAGACAGCAGCAAAGCGGTATTAGTGGAAAATTCACAGAGATAAGGAAAACGGTAGATATTAGCTTTTGCGATAGCGACAAGACGGCTTGAACCGTGTATGTTAAATCAATAATATTATTATTTGGTGTTTAAACTATTACAATAGGCAAATAGAAGTTTTTTTTTAGAGCAGGTCTCAAGAATTAGCTGATTTTTGCTATTTTTTGGCCCCTAGTTCTTGTGAGTAATAGAAGTCCAGTCCACATATTTTTACATATATCTATTATATATATGTATATCCTAAATCAATAAAAAGTTCCTATATTTTTACTCTTGTTATGTTTTCCTTTTGCATAATCAATTTATTCTGTGTTTTCAAACTAATTTAAGAGACAAAATATGTTTTATTGGTGAGCTCATATTTTTTGGTGGATTGAAAGCTATTTAACAACAAACTGCAATGCCACTGAAATGTTTGTTCATCTCAATAATGGGATTCAAACTCAAACTTTTCTTTTGAAGGCAGTGTGATATTTTTCAAGCACTTTTTTTTTCTCTTCAATTTGATTATCAAGGCTTGGAGCTAATGAAAAGCCAAACTTTGCAACAATTTTGAAGGACTGCTGACACGGCAGTTGTCCAGAGCCGTCAACGACTCGCTCCCCACAACAAGGTTGTTGCTGAGGGAGATTTTCTGTTTACGGTGCGACGTGAAAAAAGAGAAAGTCCACCCCTGACATGAAAAACCTCGAAAGGATTGTAAAAGACATCTCATTCAAAAGAGGGCTGGACGATCACAATGTGGAGCCGCGGCAGTACAGAAGCTGCTGTGCTTCTTCTGTTGAGCCGGTCTTTGGCCTGAGGCGATGCTTAAATCTAAGGAGAAGACGGACGGCAAAATTTGCTTTTATTTGGGAAATCAAGGCACACCCATCCAGCAGCAAATGTTAGAGCACTTTCTTTGCCTCTGCTGACCAGCATGGCACCAGCTCACTAAAAGCACCAACACTTGTTTTAATTGGTATTGGTTCACCGCCTGATGAAGTTCCTCAAAGGGCCTGTTGTGGCAGAGTGTACTGATAAGACTAACAAACTGTGTGAACTATATAGCTTTCACTGTATTCGATCACCACTTCTGAAAATGGATTAATATTCAACATCTTTTCACATTGATGCAATTTGGCACTATACAAAAATAAACTGATTTTGACTTATAAAATAATATCTAAGCACACAGCAGTTATCCTGAAGTTTTATTCATGTGGGCCTCAAGACTTAAGAGGGCCGCATAAAAAGCCACTGCGGGCCAGATTTGGCCCCCGGGCCTTGAGTTTGATAGTGCCATACATAATCTGCACAATGAAGTCCAGAGAAAGATCAGAGACCCCACTGGAGACGAGCTGAAGGGCCACCATCAACCTGAGCCTGCCTGCAGCGCTGCATTGATGCCATAAAGAGCTTTTACAGTACAGAGCATAAATATATTCAACAGGACTACATTTATGTATTAAAAATCACTTTTTATTGATGATTTGTAATGTGTGTTTTTTCTGAAAAGCCATAATGACCAAAATTATCAAGCAAAAACGCTTGCAACATCACTCAATGTAATGAATTGATTTTATTTTTTAAAGGTCTACGAGATTTTTTACTTAATTCAATTTAATTAATTAGCTGGACAATTTATTAATATGTACTTGTATGTAAGGGTGATACTATTTTTTTTTCTAAAAAAATAAAAAAACCCCGCTTCATATAAAAATAAATGGATCTTTCTCTATTATATGACGGCGGAAATAAAAGCACCTCTGGCAATTGGCGCCTGTCCCTTTAAAAGAGCGCAGTGCTGAGCTGAGAGCGTCGCGCGACACACCGCCTGCATCATTGTTGCTATTTTTTTTGATGGGAAAAGGAAAAGCTTTAGCTTATAAGGATTTTTCTTCCCTCTTTATGATTTAATTTTCATATATGTACATATAAAAGCCCTTATGGAGGCTGAAGTTCCGCTATTTCAAGGACGCGCTCCGGATATTCCTGCTTTTTCTCTTGAAGCGAGAGATTAATGCTAAAAAAAAAAATTACCCTGATTCAGAAGGTAAGGGCGGCATAAAGTGCGTCATAATTATGAGAGCGACCGCACGGCGTGCAGGCTGCTGTGAGGATGTGATCTGACGGGGATCTCCGCTTTCTCGCTCCGCTGCCTCCTCCTCACTGCCGCTCAGGATGCCCAGGGCTCTGCGGCGACTGGTCCATTTGATGCTGTTCTGCCCTCTGTCTAAAGGCCTGCAGGTATGTACCTGCAAAAAAAAAAGACTCGATGAGCATTGTTCAGATAATCTGCGTGGATGTGCATCCAAAATGTCGCAAATTACCCAACCCAACCTCAAACACACTCTAAGAAATAATCCTGTAAATTTACAGTAACATACTGGCAGCTATAGACGCCAGAAGTTTACTGTAAATTCGCAGTAGCTGTACCGTAAGTAATCCTGACGGTAGATTACCGTTCTTTCACAGAACGGTAAAATACTGGCGTCCGTAGCTGCCAGTACTTTACCGTTTTGTAAAAGCTGCCAGTAATTTACCGTTTTTCAAATGAACGGTAAAATACTGGCGTCTACAGCTGCCAGTACTTTACCGTTTTGTCGAAAGAACGGTAATCTACCGTTTTTCTGAAAGAACGATTAAAAAAAATACTGGTAGCTTGGTAGCTACAGACGCCAGTGTTCTTTTTCCTTATTTCTTACCAGAAACACGTTAATAATAATAATAATAAAAAAAGCTGGCGTCTGTAGATATCAGTATTTTACTGGACATTTACCTTTTCAATCCTGTAATTACCTTTTAAAGTG
>CAEFZY010044586.1:0-45394 GCA_903066815.1 Brachyrhaphis roseni
GTTGTTAATTCACATGCTGTTTTCTTCTTTTATTAAACTGAGCAATTTCTGTGACGTCATCACGCATTGTTGTACTTATGTGACCAGCACGTCGTTCTCCGAGAGGACCCGGATTTAGGAAGGAGAGAGAGCCTGACTTTTTCTAAAAGTTAACTTATTTAAATACTCTTTTTCTTAACAGATTGTTAATTGTACTTTGTTCATTTGAGTTTATGATATTGCCACCAGCACAGAACTGAACTGATCAACTGGAACTGGTTGAAATGAGAGGCAAATGACTTTCAAAATGTTTTAATAGCGCCATAAAGCCTTTGAGTTGCAAGAGGTTTAACTTTGCAGGTTTATAGCAGAGGTTGATGAAAGACAAGCAATGATGGATACTGCAGTGAATGGAGTATCTGAAGGAAATGTGAAAAGGTGTATTGGCATTAATGCTTTCAGTATATGGTTTACTGGTATGAGTATGGTACCAGTATGCCATATAAATGATACAAATTTACACAAATTAATGAAACATGAGATGACCGGTTTTAATTCCTTAAAAGGACTAAATAACTGGAATATATTTCCACCAATCAGCAAACAGTGCTGATCTTTTATTTCATGAGTTTATTTACAAATTGACCACTCTCCCAAGATAGCGGATTTAAAGCGCCTTATCATTTCTGGGTGTACATCTAACTTGTCTTTCATAGGTTTTAATGCTCTTAGCAAACAAGGTCTTAAATTTCCAGGGTTAAGGGCCTCCCGTCAACACGTCCCCTACGCATTTTAAATCTGTCCAGGCCGTCTGCTGTCTCCTTTGTCCTCCCATATTGTGGGACTCATGCCATCTGCTCTCTGTTATCATTATTATAGGCGGCTTTGGATTTAAAGTCTCACCTCTCCTTGTGCTCCCTTTCGCTCAGAATCGACTCCCCAAGCAAACTGCAGACTATTTTCTTTAAACGCTGTAACGAAGGTTCCTCCCGGGGTTTTTTTCCTTCTGTTTTTGTACTTTCTGGAGTAAGTAAATTTCTTTTTATTCTAACGGTGTGCGGTTGCCTAGTGACGTCAGTGTCCCAGTGAGATCCCAGTCTCCCTTGTTTCCCCCACTTTAGAAGCCTGTGGAAACAAATCAGGATGTTTTACACTCCTGAGTGGGCTTACTGGAAACACGGCTCAAACTTTAAGCTCGGAGCCTAAATGTAAGGAGAGCGGACCTAATGATGTGGCGAAGAGCCGGGGATGAAAACGTGGACTCCGGAGCTGACACAGCCGAGTGAGTATCAGCTTTAGCTTGCGGCTAAACGCATAGCCGAACACATTCGCTTTCTAGCACACAATGGACCTTAATTTGCCCGGAAATCCACATAACTGGCTTTAACTGTAAAAGCCCCAACTATTTAGAGGTTTTTAAGACCTTCTTAGGGCTTTGAGTACAGATTTTTTTTTTCTTTGTGTCGACTTTTCCTATAATTACACTTTTTTTCAGGTCTCGCAAGCTAACAACAGATAAAATGTTGTCATGGTGACCGCAGGAGCGGGCTGGGTTCCAAACAGATATAACCACAAGATGGCGACAGATCTTCGTGTTTTGAATAGCTTCGACCGAATTACAGACGTTTTGGTGATTCATGAGGCACCATTGAGCCATTGATAGACTTTCTGTTGCACCTTTGTTACTTTATTTGTAATAGTAATAACAATAGTTGTAGTAAAATGTAATTAAGTGATTTTATTAAAACTTTTATTTTAAGCTTTAGTGAGCTATTCAAAATGTGAAAGTATTTTCTTCATTACAAAGGTAAACTAAATGTGGTTGTAGAGAGTTATTGTAGATTGTGATGGCTGTGGGAAGGAAAGATCTCCTGTAGCCGTCTGTATTACTGCGGCTTTGTTTTTCTAATGCTGTCTCATTAAGAGGAAGGTCAGGGTTGGCCATAATTTTCTTGATTCTATGTAAAATCTTTCTTTGTGTCATCATCTCCAGAAATTCCACAGTCGTCCCCAAAACAGAACCAGACGTCTTTATCAGATTGTTGAGCCTTTTCAGGTCCCTGGCTCTGATGCTGCAACCCCAACAGATGGTGGCAC
Organism: Brachyrhaphis roseni; assembly: GCA_903066815.1. NCBI lineage: Eukaryota > Metazoa > Chordata > Actinopteri > Cyprinodontiformes > Poeciliidae > Brachyrhaphis > Brachyrhaphis roseni. The sequence continues at coordinate 2,077 of CAEFZY010044586.1, forward strand.
CAGCATCTTGCTGCAAACCTTGATGGGTCTTAGTTTACTCAAGAAGTACATCATCTACTTCTTTTCCCATGAAGAATATAGATTATGATCTAACCTGGTTTCTCCTGAAATCTATAATCATCTCTTTTATTTTGTTCATATTCAAGAGGGGAGGATTTTTGCCCACCATGTCACAAAGTGGCCCTTCAGCTCTCTGTAATCAGTTTCTAGTCCATCTCTGAGACATTGTTTCTTTGATTAATGCAAGTATTTAGAAATCACGAGATACTACTGTGTAAGGTTTTTTATGTTTTTGTTTGCAGGTTTTCAATTAAATATTTAATTGAAAGTAATGATTTTACTATTTTACTATCCATCCATCTAACAAACCAAATTATTTCTAATTTTGTTAAATCAATTTTGAGTTCATTTTCAATATCACTTCAATATGCCAATTTAATAAATTTGTCTTATTTTTACTTGATTAGTATTTATTTTAGTTGTACTGTAATTTTTTTAAATGCTCATTTAAATTATATATATTGTGCATTAAATGCTTTATGTTTATTCTTAAACACATAAGATGTGATCATTTTATGTGTTTTTTCAAAACTTTTATAGCTTAATAAACAATATTTAAAATGTATGCAGCCAACAAGGATTAGGTTGCCAAAGTAGATGTTTTCACTTGCAGGTTTTTTACTTTTTTATTTCCAATATTATCCATTTGTACATCATTCTAATTTATTTATTTTATTAAACCTTATTTAATTTGTGTGTTGAGATAGTATTTTTCCCTTCAAGCTTTGCATTTGTTTTTAACCAATAATATGACGATGCGTTTCTTCTTTCTTCCGCCCAGTAACTCTTCTCATTATTTCACTTGTTTTAGATCTGTCAGCAGCAGAATGTCGTCGTCTGCTAGTAAGTATTCCTTTACTCGCATAGGAATAAAAGAATTTCTCAAAGGACCTTTTTACTCTTGTAAAGCTGTAAAACATCTGTATGTTTGCAGTTTGTTATTGTGTGCGTCTTTACATAACTTACATTTATGGATTTTTATTAAAATGACAGGAGATGTGAAAGTATATTTCTCCAGAGCTTATGCTGTCCTCCTAACCCATAGGAAGTTTATTCTTGTCAAAAGCAATACTAAACATATGGTGTTCCGCTGAATTCATGCAAGCTTGCAGTATGCTGAGGATGTGCATTTCTATTTTATTTTATTTTATTTTATTCGTGCCTTTTGGGTTTGATTTTCATCCTAGGTGAGCTCATGAGCGGCCGGGCCAGGCAGCAGCGCCAACAACAACTCTTGCCGATAAACCTTCATCTGCTGGCCAACCCTGGAGATTCTTTGCTTCTGCAGCAGACGCTGGACCGCCTGCTGCGCTGGCTGTGCCCAAGCCTCCGGATCTTCCACGTATCGGAGAGGGCTTCCCCCTTCAGAGCTCACACTCGCCTTCGCCCTGTGACCGGTGAGGATTTCTGCTATCTCTCATCTTTTATCGCAAAGGATTCAAATAATTGTTTGATAGCAAGGGGAAATTGAGAATTTGATGGCTGCAAACTATCGATATTAAAGAAAATTAAGTGGCACATTCTCTAATCTTCTCTTGTTTATTTAACTGTAATTTAGTGTAATTGCTTCTGCTTTTTTTGTGACTGATTAAAATCCAACCTTTGCCTACAATGTTTCAGACTACCCTTCTCTGGCCATCACCTTCTTCCTCCATGAAGCCTACGGAGAGGAGCGGATCCTCAAAGTGCTGGACTTCTTCCAGCGCCCGCCCTGGCAGTACCATCACACTGAGAGCTGCGGCAGCCGAACCAGAGGGATCCACATCACTTCCAGCAGTTCCCCCTCCAACGCCTTGCTGCGGCCCTACCTCCTGCCAAGCAGAGACTTTTACAGTCTGGGCCCCGGCATGCCTGTGTGGGGGGTGCGACCTGTGCACTGTGGAGGAGAAATCCTGCGTATAACGCTGTACAGCAGCTACGATAACTATGAGGACGCCGTGAGGTTCTACGAGACGGTTCTGCAGCGACAAGCCGAGGAGCAGAAGGCTGGTTTCTGCTGGTTCACCCTCCATGCAGGTTGAATTTAAGTTCTTTTAACCTTCATTTAAGTGAGAAATCAATCTACGGATTTTAAATGGTGTCCCACAATATATTCCTCCTCTGTTTTGTTTTGCTTCGTCACATGTGTGCCTGCTGCTCCCTTTTGTCCTTGCTGCATAGAGCCTGGTCTCTGCCTTCAGCTGGCTTTGAAACAGCTGTCTCCAGGGGTTGGAGTGGAAGCATGCAGCTCTGCTGTGCTGCAGTTCAGTGTGGAAGAAGTGGGACAGCTGGTCCCCCTGCTGCCCAACCCTTGTGCCCCCATCAGTAACACACGCTGGCAGACTGAAGACCTGGATGGTAACAAGGTTCTCTTTCAAGTGAGTTTAAGAGATTATGTTTTAAAGTGTGATGTTTTACAAATTTCATTGTTATGAGCAGTGCATACACGAGTCTGACTGACAGCGATAAGACACTACTCCTGGCTCTGATTGGTTGTTTGTGACCATGCTGTGTATTTCTGCAGATGGCAGTAGAGCCACACGGAGGAGGCAGAGGAGCTTAATATCTGTTTTATATAATATTGTCATTACATACAATATTGTATGTACTGACAATATTTAAATATAAGAAATATTTTAAAACCTTTTTTGGTCCTGTGATTATTCAGCTGGATCTGGTTTAGATGTCAAATATGACACTCCTGGGGTAAACTACAGTCCTTCCCCTCCTGTGCTGCAGGTGAAGGCTCCAGCTCAACCTCATCGACCTCTGACCTGTGCATTCCCTCTCACCTGCCTCAGTTTGCCACCTCAAGGAGTGCAGCTCCGGAGCGGCGGACACGGAAACAGTTTCCTGCCATGCGGCCTCACTGCTTCCCTGACGATGCAAACTCACAGGCAAGGTGGGTAGTTACAGATTGGACTCATTTTGGTTTCCTTCCCACCGTTTATAACAGCAGTCTGTCTATTAACAAAGTTAGGTTGAGGAGGACCGACAGGCCAGATGTGGCCCCCCGACAGGAGTGCTTTCAGCCCTGATTGTAGAATTGAGTTTGAGAGGGCCATAAAAAATAATTCAGAGGGCTGTAAATGGCCACTAGGCTGCACTGTGGAAGCCCCTGATCTAAGCCTTTCATTGCAACTCTGAACTAATATTTTTCTGTATCCTAACTCTGCTTTAAACTTCACAGCTTTCTTCCTGACCTGTCTACTGTGATTCTGTTTCACTAATGTTTAACAAACTTCGGAGGCCTTAACAGAACAGCTGCTTTTGCCTTAAGATCAATTGACTGTATTGGATTTCGAAGTATCAATGTAAAAGAGACTGAATACAAATTCATCCCACACTCTCTCCTGTTATTGGCAACATTTTATGTGATCCTGCTGATGTATGTTTGCCAGGAATCGGACTGCGCAGCGAGCCGGTTTTTGAGAAGCTGCTTGGAGGATGTAGAGGAGCAGAAAGTCTGGGGTCAGGCAGCTGCTGCAGCACCCCTCCTGGAAGCTCCTGTTACTCATCCCAACGCAGCAGCCCCGCTCAACTCTCCACCTCCAACCACCCCGACTCTCCCCTGCGCCCCTCGGTCTCCCGCTCCCTCTCCCATCTCCTCCTGGAAGAGGAAGAAGAGGAGACAAACGTCGACACTGGAGTCGCCGTCTCTCCCCTCTCGGACACCGCCATCACAACCATCACTCGCTCCTCCTCTTGTGACCTCTTGAGGACTCGTAACTCTGAGAGACCTTCAGTGGTTGGGGCTTCACCTGTGGAGCAGCAGGCCAAGGAATTAACTAAATGTTTGCCACAAACTCGTATTAACCATCAGGCGCCCCCTGGTGGCTGCAAAGGTGCAGCAGAGAAGAGCAGGACCACTGCAAGGGGACAAAGGCCTTCACAGAAGCTGTTGGCAGAGAACAGCACATCGACAGAGTTGTTGTCAGCATACATAAACCATGAGGAGCCAGTCGATGAGTTCTTTATCTGATTTCCCGTCACATAATCTGTCCACAGGTCACAATGGTGCAGCCTGATAAATGAGGGCCTGTTCTGGAGAACAAAACGCAGCAAAGTGAGGCGACCCGCTTCCCCCAGAGGTGTCTGAACCCTTTAAGTGGCTTTACTGGTATTACTGGTTCATGTTTTACAACAATGACACTCGCCAGAGACCCAGCGACTTTGAGCTTATGTTAGCAGAAAAGTGCTGACTGTTAAGCTTTTACAAAGTACTTTACAATAATATTCACCTTGAAGTTTTTCTCATTTTCTAATGTTGCTACCATGAACACCAATGCATTTTATTTGGATTTCAATACCAGTATAAAGTAGATAATTGGGAAATTGATGACAAATTGATTGTTTTACTTTTTTTTTTTGTCATAGATAAAAAAAAAAAGTATCAGCTCTGACCAGCATCCCTGTTACTGCTGAATGAAAGAAGTCCCACAGCATGACGCTGCCACCAGTGTTTCAATATAAGAGTACTGTGAGAGCTTTCCTCCAGTGTTTTGCATGCGATCAGACCTTCTTCCACATGCTCGCTCTGTCTTCTTATAACTTTTGTCTTCCCACTCTTCCTGTATGCCATATTCTTTCCATTTTCAGATGATGAAACTCCATGAGACTTTCAAAGCTTGGAATACCACCAAACCCTTCCTGCATCTCATTGATTTTTGCAGATTTTTTTGTTTACCTGCAACTCCTAGACTTTTTACCTAAAATCTGTATTTCACTTTTCAGATTTGTATTTGTAAAAAAAAAAAAAAAATTAGTAACCCATGTAACCTTTTTCTTCCATTTGTTCCATTTGATGATTATGCTTTTCTTTGTGTTGGTCTAACACATAGAATCCCAATAAAATAAATTTTAAGTTTATGGTTGTATTTAAAAAGATGACAAAAATCAAGGGGGATTCATATTTTTGCAAAGTACTGTATTTAGATTTTCAAATGATGTATGTAATTAACAGATTTCTGTATAAAATCCAAGTCAGACCGAAGATTTCCTGCTGCATAGGAAGGTTTATACCTGAATAAAATTATACTTATCTAGAATACAAGAATGGTTGTGCTTAATTTTTACCTCTCTGTTAGGAATTACTGGGACATCATTACTAAAAGGAAGAAAACATATGAACTCAAGCCATGGCTATGAGTCCATCTGACAACGGTCAGCTATGATTGATAGCTGACCGCCAGTGATTGGAGTCGGTGGACTTTCAGCTTATCTTTTTGTCTGGTCGGTAAATGCACCAACATCTAACCACTACCAAGTTGAGCTAACAACACTCTTCAGTGTGGTTGTTGTTACGAAAAGAAGACTCGGTGATAAGTATTTAATTTGACAGAGGAAGTATAAAATGTGTAATAAGCTGTTTAAAAGGAAATCATTTTCTTTGGAAATATGTTTAATATATATGTTTAATGCTAATTCAAACACTTTTTTGTCTTGAGCGCAACTTTTCCAGGTACAAAGAGGAGCCTTCTGCTTTAAGACAGAGCAGTAGCTGTAAACGATAAACCACTGGCTACAAGACAAACTTTGATCACTGTCGCCTTTGTATTCCCAATATGAGTAAGTAATGATGCAGGAAAATTAGAAATAAATATTTTGTTTTTAAAGAGAAATCTAAATCAACAGGGGAAAGCGTTCTTGCTTCTTCAGTGTGAAGTACTTAAAAGTCTTCTGGACTAAATGCTGTACAAGTCGAAGTCATTTACAAAAAAACAGGAATTGGCCACAAAGCCCTGATTAGTGCATCTCTTGTCTTAACAACTCTGTAAATGCTGGGGGGTTTTTTAAAATCTTTTTTTGTTTGGGTTGTCACAGAAAAAAACACAGGAATCCCACAGCTCAAGTGGAATATGAAACATGAGAGGTATCTATACGGATTTCTCAGATGTCTGTTATTTTTGCCAACTGTTTTATTTTTTATTTAAAAAAGCAAGTTGAGACATTCCCTTCAAGCAATGCTAAAAAGTTCTTATAGCAAAGCTATACATTTAACAATATAACCTTTATTTATAAGGAATTTTCTATAACTTAACACATTTCCAAATGTTTCAAAGTCTGAAAATAGGGTTTATTTTCAGTAAGTAAAAAAAAAAAAAATCGGAGAGTCTGGATATTTCAAAATAACACACACTGTTACAAACGTATCTAATTTTGTTTTACGCTCAGAGTTTTAATAGTTCATCTATAGAATGTCACCAGGTATATTTGCATATCTGAGCGCTCTGTTGTTTGAAGAACATGTATCTTTTATCACAATGTTGGTCCGGTGTTGATGTTCCAGCCTGGTTTATCAAAGCCGTTCATTGAACGCGTCACCCCAGCTTACTGCCCTGTAATACAGCAGCTTGTCAGAGATGATTGGTAGCTTTGTGATCAGATTGTCAGGTTTGGCTAATTTACAAACGGATTATTTAAAGCAGAATGCACTACAACAAAACATTTGATCTTTTTAATGCATCTTAACTCATGTTGTATATAATAATCACATGAGTTAGTGAAGCTTTAATATTCATGCCGGCCTACATATATATAAATAAAAAAGAACCACTTCACTACACTCTCTCTTATTGCACACAGGCCTATCACATGAAAAGAATAAAATCCACCAAGTGTCTACTCTTATATGTCTGTTTTAAAAAAGAAATCAGGTTAAAATATTTGTTTTTCTACTATTTGTTCCCACAGGGTTGAAAGCTTTAGGCTTTCTGTTATATATGAGAACATAGAGAACAGTCACAGGTCAAAGTTCACACACACATAGCCTGCCACAAGTACTGGTGATTGAAGAGGATATGACTAAAATATATCAGTTCTCTTAAAAATATAAACCAAATAGACTGTTGCACTATCTATTTGAATTTGGCAGATCAAATCAAATCTGCATTAGTTAGACAATAATTACACATACCTCGTATTAGGAGCGTTCAGTAGTATAAATACTGTGTATGCTAATGGAGCGTTGTCACTGTCAGGATCCAGTTGCAACATAAGAGTTTTTGTTCAAAAAAGTGCAGGACCCTTCCTCTATGTGAATAAATTGCACTTTTAATTTTGCAGCTCCCCCTGGTGGTCAAAGAATGCTATTACTCCGAGGTATATTGCTGCAGCCAGTCCAGCTTAAATCCTTGGCCCACTGGCCCTCTCTGGTGACCCGCACCTTCACAGGGTCGAACCTCCAGAACTGTTGATTTTTGAACAGGTAAAGTCGGCCGTCTGGACGGGTCAGTGCCCCGTTGGTGCCCTGCGGCAGGCCGGTCCAGTCTGTCAGCCGGCGGGGATAATAGGGCTCCGGGCGAAGAGTTTTAAGGTTGAGCACGAAGTAGCGGGAGCCCTTGAAGAGCACCATGTGACCCAGAGGGGTGTAGTAAAAAGCACAGTCCAGGCGGCGAGGCAGACCCAGAACCTTGTGCTGCATGGGGAACCCCGGGTCCAGCATAGTCCCTGTGTAACGCCACATCCGCTTCCCTGTAGGACAAAACACACCAAGTTCAAAAGAAAATCTTAAAAGTGTGATGTGCATTTTTTATTAGTCCCATGTTCTCTGATACACCTTAATAAAATGTAATACAACGACCTGGCCTCAGAAGTCAGCTACGGTAATTAGCTAGCAGGTCTACTCACGCAGACTATGTAATATTTGCTTAAGTAAGTGAACAAAAAAATACAGAACTCAAACGCGCATAGCAGAAAGAAAGGTCAAGGAGAAAATGTAAAATCAGGTTAAGGATAGTAAGCAATATACCAAACTTTGAATAGGTCAGTGCAATGTTCAATTTGCCATCTGAAAACAGAGCCGTCCACCTAAACGTGACGTACTGAGAGAGATTATTAATAAAAGTAGTAGTTGAAAGGCTTATGGTAACCCAGGAGGAGGAGCAAATATTCACAGTTCAGGAGGAAGATTCTGCTGACCAAATCTCTCAAATTAATTGTTGAGGGAAAGCTATTAGAAGTCCTGTTAGCTACTTAACTACAAGTCTTAGGGGACACAGAAAACATAAGAAAGAAGGTTTAATAAAAATGCACAAAAATGCTCTGCAGATTTTTATTTCTGAAAAGATTTTATGCTTCTTAGTTTTGGTCCCTCACCCAAAATCCCAATGAAACATACTGATACTAAAAGGTTCGTGGAGTATGAATACTTTCACTGTAGATGACTTCTCGCCATGGAGGCTGTTTGGGGTTCAGTATTAAACAGAAATACAATGTACCACATAAGAGCTTGAATTAGACTTTGAGAGAGCTTCAGTTGCTAATAGAAAACCTATTTGCATGCAGACACTGATGAGTCTTTGGCACGCTGCGGGACACTTATGGAGCTTCAAAAGATTCATTAGCCTTTAGCACAAAGAAGACGCTAATTAAAATCCACGGCTGAAGCTCCAAAGCAGCATGCTCTTTAAATAGCATTTCACTCCATAAATGACCCCATCAGAATCTATTTTTGGGACCTGTATCACATATGTGTTGGCAGTCAGCAGGTTAGGTGAGGTATGGGTCCAATTAATGAGCTCAGTGAAGCAGCACCTTTGAAAAAATACCACTTGGAGTCCAGAGGGGAAAAGGCAGCAGCTTCTATTGCCTGAGGGAGGCCAGGCCAGTGCTGGCGGAGGAGGAGCGGGTCGCTCACGCTGCCCTCGGCCGATACCGTCCAGAACCGGCTGCCCCGGAACACCAGTACCGTCTGCTTCTCATCTAGACACACGTAACAAGAAATAAAGCATTTTACATTAAAACAGACACAAAATCCGGTCCTTTTGCGCAACATTTCATCTGGACCTCACCCACAGTGATGGCATCAAAGACCCCCTGGCAGTACAGAGGCAGTCCTGGGTTCTGGTTCTGGAGCTCGGTGAACTCCCACTCCTGCAGCGCGGCGCGTAATACCTGTCCAGGCAACCTCACCGGGCGATTACCCGACGGTTTCCCTGAAAGCAGAAGCAAAGCCACCCGTCGGTCAAAATGAAGGCGTCAGACGGGACAGGAGGAACCCGTCTGATGCCACTTTAATGACTGCGCTGAAAATTCTGAGGACTCTTTGGGTTTGTCTCATTTCCCCTCTGTGTTAGACGCAATTAAAAGGGTTTTATAAATCAGATGCTATGGGAGATCAAACAGGCAGTAAATCCAAGTGGGAGACTAGGAGAATGCTAACATTTAAATTGTTCCTTACAGGATGTGGTGAAGTCGATGTAAACCGATGGATCACGTCGCACAGCGCAGGAAATAAACACGAGACTTTAGATAAAGCACACAGTGGAATCCTGAACAAGTCAGTTTCAGTGTAACACTAAAAGGTCGTCCATCCACTGTCTTTAGGCTCTATCACTTTATAATAGATGCATGCCTGCAAATGAAGGCATTGAGAACAAAAACGAACAGAACAAGGCCACAAGTAAACAATGGCTGCCTGAGCTTGATTATAGTCATTTTGTTGGCAAAGAGCTGGGCAAATATTTGCGTGAGAGTCGGATAAGATCAGCATCCCAATGAACTGAAGGAAGGCTGCAGGAAAAATAGATGAATACACACCACAATGGATGAGAGGGCAGAGATAAGGTCTGGAAGTCTGACTTCGCTCAAACATAAAAACGCTCTCGTGGACGAAATGTTTTCAAAAACTTTCCTGGTGAAATCATTTTCCAAGCAGTTTGTTATTTCCAAAGATCACTCTTTGTTTTAGATTTTTGGATGTTAAGATGTATATCAAATTGTTGAGGAAGTTTCCCAACTCTCGAAGAATGTTGCGCCACTACGAGAAGACAGCTACAGCTGGCGTTTGTGGATACAGTTGCATGATGTGTTCACTGACCGTGGGTTGTTGTACTGCTTCTGATCCCTGAATAGAATCATTTAACAAGAGACTGAATAACTTTATCATTAAAGGCACCGGTAAAAACTAGATGAGTCTTTTGTTAACTATGAACATCAATTATTTTTAATGAGAGGCCCTATAACATTTTCATAGTCCCATTTGAATAAAATATGTTCAAAGCAACAATTTATTCATCGTATTCCAGGTTAAGAAGACCTTAGTAATGCTGACTGATTCATTCTGTCATAAACATGCTTCTCCTGGACCTGCAGGACAGCAGCAAGTCAAAGAAGCAGGAAAGGTTCTCTCACAAACACGGTTACACCTGCCTGAAGGTTTTTCTGCAGCACCAGCTGTCCTGTCTGTATCTGTGTGAGAAGCTGCTTGACATTTACGTGGGAGCAGCTGCAGAAATTACAGCCACAGGGTAGAAATTACGCACAGATGAGTTTGCGGGGAAAAAATCCAGCTGCAGTTTGCTAAGCTACACCGGAGTGACAAACAATAAAACTTATTAAGAAGCAAAAAGACAGCAAAATTGTAAAGACTAATCACTGTATTTTGCGGTTTTTTGAGTAAGATTGAATCTAATTAAAGAAGCTGAGAAGAAAACGTGTCCAGAGGCCCAGCAGATGGGACTGCTCAGATAAGTAGAAAGGGAGGCATCCAGAGACAGCCTGGCTGCGAGCTTCTCCTGAGCCAAATCTCAAGTTCAGAGCTGCATTATACAAATGATTGTGAGACTGTCCTGCAGGCATGAAGGCATTCCTGCAGAGGGTAGCTGCTGTGCACCTGAGGCTCCGGGTCAAAGCAGAGAAAGATCTCACAGATTCAAGAGCAACGCCTGATCACAGAGGAACTGTTTGGTGTGAAAAGACACGATGATGTGTCCTTGTTTTTTTCCAAATGTTGCAGTGAATCCATTTTCCAAGAAGGTGGAAAAAAACAACAACAATGCAGAACGACGCATGTGGAAACCTGCCTTTGCGCATGCCAGGAGATACGGCACACTCCCTGGAAACAAAAAACTGTTATACAGACACACGCATAGTCATGAGGAGATGCTCCTACAGCAGCCGTCTATCACAACAGAGCTGACAGAAACCCCCAGAGAAACGCTGGGTAACGGTGAAACACAAACAGGCCTCTGAGTGTGTTAAATGAAGCTCGCAGCATTAAATCTGCGTCAGAGAGGTCAGAAAGTGAACCCCATCCTGCTACAAAGATAAACTCAGCACAGAGAGGGGATGTTGTGGTTTGGATTAGAAGCTGTTCCCATGTTTGCCAGGAATTCAGAAAACCTTACAGACTGCAGAAAGTCATCTGCTCTTCGCATCAGGCCTCTCGGTTGTTGCATTAAAGCTGTGAGGCTGATTACACGAAGGCTCTGAATGTGTACAATTAATCACTGCGAGAAAAACAGAAGTCAGCTTTCAACTATTTCTCATTTTCAACCCGTTTGCAAAGACAAGCTCAAAGTGAAGTGCCGTAAATATGCTGCTTCTGCTCACACCTGATTGACTCCTCACTATATCCCCATCACGACACAACATGCAGCTTTGATAATATCGAAAAACACAAAAGAGTGCACAAAGTTTAACTTTAAGACTAACTTATGCTCAAGTATATTGCTGTGCGTAAAGTTGGAATCATTGTCACTGGGATCATTGATGATGAAACACCAAGCCGTGTCCAAGTTTCAACCATCGAGCTCAAGTAGAAGAAGAAGGAGTTTTATTTACATAGCACTTTTTCAGCAACAAGGCAGTTTAAAGTGCTTCAAGGTTTTACATTAAGGTTTTAAAGGGGCCCCTTTAAAAGCAAACAGCTTTATAATAAATTCTAGCAATTTGTCCACAAAAAGTCGACTCTTTCTGTACCCATGGATACACAAAGAGCTTGTTTTCTATTACTAGGAGACATTTGTCATATATTATTTATCTACTTATTTTGGAATATATGTATGTGTGTGTAACTGTAGTGAAAGGTCACACTAAATTCACATTTTTTGCACCATTACTGTACAGCATACAGTCATTGTAAGGATTTATAGTGTACAGTCATTCCCCTCTGAACAAAAAAACCCCAAAAGGACATTTATATCTAGAATAAAGGTATGTAAACCTCTGACATCTGTATGCAGCCAGTCGCTGTCTGACCTTTTCTTGCCCGGTCCAATCCTGATTTAATGAGTGGCATTACAAAAGGATTATTCTACACCAGGGTCTCCTCAAAGACAGTCTGCTTTCATAACCATTATGGTTTCCATCCTTTGTTATGTCCTTGAAGCCAGACAGATTTGTCATTCGGACATTAAATCTGCACCCACCCCACCCTCGCGTTACAGAGCGAACATGTTCTCACCGTACAGCTGCTGCACCGCAAGGATGTCGTCCCAGCTCAGGACCAGGCGGCGGCCCAGCTTCCTGTAGTACGGAGACATCAGAGCATGCCGCACGGGGGAGTGCTCCAGGCCCAGAGTGTGTCCGATCTCATGGGCGGTCACCATGAACAAGTTGTGGCCCTTGTGTCCATTCAGCGTCCATCTCTCCGCCATGTCGAAGTGGGCTTCTCCTCTGCGAGGCAGGAAGGCGTGAGCCAACGTCCCACCTGAATGTCAGACAGGAGACGGTTGCATATTTACTGCGTTACAGCCGACTACTACACCTGCACAGACCGGTTCGTATCTGACTGGTGCTGCAAACTGTTATCGCACAATTGGTTTAGCATTAACAAGGGTACAATAGGCTTGAGATTTTTATTTATTTTTAATTTGTAGCTTCTTATGTGTTTGCTGTTCTAATAAATGGAAACTTTATTTTCCTTAAAGTGAGATTTAAAACACATAAACACATATACACGCACACAAACACACACATATCAATGGATGATTTAGAGAGACCAATTAACCTGCGCTGGACTGTGGGAGGAAGTCAGAGCACCTGGAGAAAACAAAAGCATTTGCAGGTTAACTGCTGGGTCCTAGATTTACCGCTGGCTGAAGTTTTTTCTGTCTGTAGCTGTGAGAGAAGCTGCTTGACACCCTGTCTCCCTTCAAAACTAGACTTTCCATTTTTGACAAAGTTTATAATTAGCTTCCTTGGGTTATCCTGAGCATTTAATGACATAGTGTCTTTACTCTGGTACTTTTTCCTACTACTCTCCAATCATGCATTATCTCCAGATACTGCTGACATTAACTGTAATCCTCCCAGCAGCTGTTAGACTCTATAACCATCGCTGCTCCCACCGAACTCAATAAGTGTTTGCATCATGGATATTGTCTACTTTTCATGTAATGTAAATAGTCTGTCTCCTTGCAGCTTATTTACAGCTTTAAAAAATGATTCTACTCAATTACACAGTCCTTGTATCGGAGTACACTATTTCTGATAACTGAATGTTTAAATTATGATCTCGTCTTCAAGGTACTGTATGTTATTCTTAATCGTGTTTGTTATCTGGCTTTATATATTTATAATAGTCTTATCTTTGTGTGAACCTACATGTCACATTGCTGCTGTTGCAAATTTCCCCATTGTGAGTCAATAAAGGATATTTCTATTCTATTTTTTGTTGTGAATAAATAAACTGAATCTAAAACTGATTACAAAGGGAATGGTCTGAAGTTGCACTGTGCATCGAGCTCTTTATGCAGGATTAAAAGAGAAAGAGTATGCTAAAGGATTATGCCTGTGTTTGGTATTTGAGGGTCAAGTATCACTGAGCTGGACTAATTAGGCCTATTTTGTTCCCGGCCTGTAGTCACATGTAATAAATAAACCTTTAGCAAGAGTTACTTCTGTGTGCCACTTTGTAGGAATGAGCTCAAACCGTACATTAACCTGGTGACTGTACAATATTATATACACATATATAAACAAATTAATTTTGTTCTTTAATGTTATTTTAGAATAAGGTTACTATGTTTACTGAACAAACTATTAATCATAATAACAATAAATTTGAAATCAAAGTTTCATATTTGTTTTGTTCAGGCTGTGACTCTGACCTGGTCCATCAAAGGCATTACTGGCCCCGTCGTTGTGGTCCCCCTCATAAAAAGCCAGCCGAATGTCTGCGGGGCCCTCGGTGGCCTCCCGGAACACCAGGTCGGACACGTTACTCCAAAGCTGGAAAGCAGTTCGCACTGCCAGCCGGACGGAGCCCAGAGACAGGTGGCGCGGCCAGTTCACTATCTGGTAGGTCAGCTGTCGTTTGTACCACTTCTCAGCTGCAAAGCAAACAACAAACAGATGTAAATGATTGATGGATGCAGACAGTCATGTTAGGCATAATTCGGCAAAATGCTATCAATATGATTACTATTGAAAATGCAATTGAAAATACATCAACCAGATTTAGTGGTATGCATGCGTTACCGTGGTGATGGAGATGAATAGTCTGAAAGGAGTTAAATGCTAAGTGAGACCTGTAGAGTCTAAGGCGTTGTATTACTATTCCACCAGCTGGCTTTCCAGTTTACTTTGCCAAAATATTTTCTCTCCTGAGAGGAAATTACTGTAATATCATTCTGACTGGATGATGAGTGGGCTTCAGTAGTTTGGAAATAGGCTTACAACTCTTCCCAGATTTATGTGAAATTGCTTTTTAAAGCTCAATCCTGATGTATTTCCCTCTTGACACATGCAAGACAGCCAAAATGGTGATAGTCAGTCAAATTTTCTGATGATCATCTAATCAGATGCCTTTATTTAATTGACAGCGCTTGGCTGCTTCTTTTTTTCTTAAATGCAGTTTAGGCAGGTATGATGTACTTATTTTCCCCCAGGACTGCTTTGACATTAATGGAAATTTCATTTTCCTCTGGTTTTATGCAAAATTATGGTAGGATTAGTCCTACCATAATTAGGACTGTCCGGAATATATCAAATGGTAAAAAGTAATAAATCTGCGTCTAACCGCATAGAAGAGTAAGTGATCTACTGAGTGAAACAAACATGTTATAATATAGAAAAATCACCAGAATCCAAAACAAATATTATATAATCAAATAATCACTGACTTAACTAATACAGATAATTTCCCAGGGAAAATATTACTGCATTTATTTTAGTTTATCTGCTTTTATGCAAACTGATTGAATTCCTTTATTCATTTGGATTTTGTCACACTTTCAACAACACAATTAACAGAATTTGGAAAACGACTCTTTATACATGTTTTCTTATAGTCAAGTTCTATTGAAGTCTTAGTAAATTCACAGGTTTTAACATATTTAAATAATCTTACGGACATATTCAAGGATTGTGAAAATGCTTGCTTTAAGGGCTTCACCCCCAAGTTTCTCTATCATATAACAATCCAGTGTGAATCTTCAGGAAATGTTTCCTGGAGGTTCCCTGAAGGTAGCCGCCTGCTGTTGTTCATGTCTTCAATTAAACATTCATTTGTCAGGCTTCTATTTGAAGAAGATGAACAGGCTGTGTGAAAATCACAGGATGTTACCCGCGTCAGCTTCCAGCTGAGTAAACCATCAAAGTCCTAGCTCGACTAAACGTTTGACCTCAACACGAGTGTGTGGTTTCTGCGCTTGGACTTAATTACACGTGTCGCTGGCTTCTCGCATTTGTTCAGTGACAGAAAAATACGGGGTGAAATGAAACCAATCTTTAATTTACTTGTCGTCTAATCTGTTGTGTCCACACAATTACACAATATAGCCATGTGGAGTCAAAGCTGATATAAGAGCAAACACTCATTAGGTAATATGAGTGTTTCAGGAGATCTAGCTGCTGGTTTATTCAGAGGAAGGAGGGAAGCATCTTCACAGACGTACACCTGTTCAACTGCTTGTTAACAGAAATAGGAGGACAGTTAAACACGTGGCAGCAACTCACTGCGTTGCGGCATCTGGATGTGGAGGAGTCAACTTGCTAAGGTTTGAGCCAAGCATCAGAATGAGAAATTAAGAATGAGATCAATCTACACCCAAAACACGATCAAATCTGTAAACATTGTTTCTGACACTTTGCCTCGAAGACCTAAGGCAGCTCTGAAGGTCAAAGAAGGCCCAACACAGTACGGTGAGTCTATATTGATTTTGCACTTCCTCTTAACCCTTTAATACTTGCATCATGCATTTCACCCTACAGTCGCAAGATTATCCTATTGGAGGTTTTTGTTGTAACAAAGCTTTCAGCGGAAAGTCCGGGAGAGAGACATCACCTGAATGTAACAGCATGTAAACCCTGCAGCAAGGTGAACACTTTCAGAAACTGAACAAAAGGTAGTTTCAACTAAATCTGCTGCAAATTTGCACTTCAGATCATAACAGGCATTAAGGGTTCGCACATACTTTCTGAAGTGGTAGTTTGTCTCTAAATTGGCATCCTAAATCATGCATGTTTACACTTGTCAAAATATATTTAAATGCAGGTGGGAAACTATTGCTTATGCAAACAGCCTCCTAAGCCCTGCAGAAACCTTTGTTGAGCCACGTTTAATGTCCTTTGCACATTTTCTGAAACAATGCACAGCAGAAAGGGGATGCAAGTGACCCGCAAGAGTTAAATGAGTATTGCACGCTGCAAATTACAGAGAGGCCCAAACAACACCCCGGAGACTGGAAAATATCTGGATATCTAGAGTCATTAAAGCATGGGTTTGGCAGTGACATCAGTTTGTGTTTCCTTATGAATAAACACACAAACAAAGGCTGTGTCTTAGCAGCAACATGACCGCAACATGTGTTGGACTGCAGATATTTTGAGTCTTAAAACTATTCAATAGGAGAACTGGAAGTACCCAAGAAAGATTTGTAGAAGTGATGCTGGATGTTAAAAGAAGGGAATTGTTTCTTTAGAGGTGCTATTGTGACCCACGTGTTCTCCAGTAAAAGACGGTCAAAGACAAAAACTGCACATTTTCAGTCTCTTTTCTAAGCTCTCAAAAGAGAGACGTGCATTCAGCCTGCAGCCAGACAGCCTGCAGCCAGACAGCATGTGCCGGTCTGCATCCTGAGCTTGGACTCCTCACCATCCCAGACCTCCACGGCACAACTGGTCCCCCGAGAACTTTGGACGAGCCAGGAAGTCCGACACACAAAACATTCCAAGACTTCCCTTATGGAAGCAATTACCACGGTGCCCCCTATGGCTGAGGTGCAGAAGGGAGTGAGATCGTCCGATAGCTGAAGTTATTGTTGTTATTGTGATGGAGCAGAGGGAGTTTGGCTTGCAAGCAGCGTTAAGAAACAAGATTTCTCTGACTGCAAGGCCAAATTGTTCAGACTCCGAGGACACATCAGGAGGGTGTTTTGTCTTGGCACTGAGAGTTGATTAAATGTGAGAACTCCAGCAACACTTTAGTAAGAGACCAATGAGTATTTAGGCAAAAATATGACAAAAAGTTGTTTCTAAAGTGTAGCTGGAGTCTTCGTATTACCAGATTTTTGTCCCTTTTTGTGCACATTTGACAAAAACATTTGCTTTTTAATGCAACATTTGCTTTCCTTGATATCCTAAGTTTCTTGTCATTAATAGATTCATCCAGTTAGATGGAGTCCTGCTGCAGGAGACGCTCACAAGTGCTGGAGGGATCATCTTAATAGACGAGAAAACAGAATTAGCAAAATATGCCTTTATTACCACTGATATAATCAACGCAAAACACGATAACTATTCAATAGAGAAATATAAAGACATAAGGGACGACTCAAGACTTTTGCACAGGACTACATATCGTTCAGTCCACATGGTTAAGGACACACCTAAGAATAACATACACACCTACTGTGCATTCACCGCTCGTGAGCCAGGTGGAATGTGAGTTCTGTAAATATTCAACATTCTTCAGGCTGAGGTTTGCTCTTTAATTTCCTGGAAGCTCGGAGCCAGCAGCCATGTTCCTTCTTGACAAGATCACACTACAGCAGAGAGGATCCGCCTTATCTTAGTATTAATGCAGCTGTCAGCTTCATCTGACAGTGTCTGCAACAGAAGATATATCTTTGAAATCTATCATGAAATCCAAACGTTTATTTGTGACTTCTTTTCCTTGTTACTTTTGGGATGAACTTAATAGTATTTTAAATTGTGTGTGATTCATTTATTGCAGGAGTGGCACAGAAACACAGTACCTGTCCAAATTGTTCAACTATATTTACTAAATGTTGTTTATAAGCAGTACGCAGACTTACCTGTCTGTCACAAGATCTGAAAAATGGTATCGTCAAAATAATACTTTTGAAGCTCGAAGGTAAAACTCCATTGTTTAAACATTGACTAATTGCTTGAAAAATGTGAGACTTTTAGCTGTTTCCATTCACTTTTTTTTAACCATCAAATCAGAGTTACTGAGATGAACAGGATTTAAATATACATCAGAGTGAAAATGTCATAACAGCCAGAGCAGAAATTGCATCTCAGTAAGAAATTAGTTCCTGAAGGCTGTCAGAATTGATTTTTGTAATAATTTAGTCATAAGTGGACATGATGCCACTGACTTCCTTATCCTCACTGGACAAATCAACGTAGGAATTTTCACCTTACGCACTCATATTTGAACTGTAGACTCTGCTATCAGTTATCTAATGATACACATTGTATTACGTATTGAATCCCATAATTCAGGGCTGTAATTGTGACCATATCACTCTGCGGCAACACTGGTCTGTTTTTTTCTAAATGCATCTCTCATTTAAAAAAAATGGAGAGATTCAATAAAATGTCATATTGCATTTTATTGCACAAATGCAATATGACATTTCTATTGTGATTCTGCATGATGATGACCTTGACTTTTAGTGCAAGTCAAGATCAGTAAATAAAAATGTCTCTGAGAGGTTTAACCTGAAGGTGTGAAGGAATCTGCTATGTATTATGTGTCAGGCTAAAATAGAAACACTTCGATGGCGTCCAAAACAGTGAGATATGAGCCCATTCCGCCTGTATGAGTTGGCGCCTCTAATGGGCAACCAGTTCAGCAAACAACACAATCCAGTCTCTGAGTTATGGACGTGTTTACCAGAGGGAACACTTCAGGTACTGACATGAAGAAGCAGCAGCAAACATCGGCTGCCACTGCAGCGACTGCATTCCCCAAACATTAACTAACGCTGTCATAGGCATGGAGGTGTGCAGAGGCTTTGCACCTTAACGGGATGGAGGCGTGAGCAGCTAGAGAGGGAGTAGGTTGGAAAGCGACGTTTTGCTTCTGGGATGCTGAAGATTTGAATTCACAGACAGACCTTCTCCAGCTATAGATTGAGCCAGATAGTGT
Organism: Brachyrhaphis roseni; assembly: GCA_903066815.1. Taxonomy (NCBI): domain Eukaryota; kingdom Metazoa; phylum Chordata; class Actinopteri; order Cyprinodontiformes; family Poeciliidae; genus Brachyrhaphis; species Brachyrhaphis roseni. The sequence continues at coordinate 21,182 of CAEFZY010044586.1, forward strand.
GGGGGGAAAAAGCCTGAGAAGAAAACTGAAACAGTTATTTCTTGACTTAGTGTTCGGCTATCGCGTTTCCATCAGCTGGAAATAAATTACACCCTTTACTACCGCATAGAGATTTTCTCTAAATCACCCCAAACTGAGAGAGGGGGAGAACCAGAGCTCAATTACTAAAAAAAAAGTTTGGCAGAGTTCGGCTACACTCTTTAGACATCGAAAAACACAGCAGCAGGAAATTGTGATAATCTGTCATTTGTCACAGCGAGAGAAGGCAGTTAGAGAGCACAGTTTACAATATCAGTGAGGAGCGTTCATACACTCATCATGCACAATAATGTACAATTAACCTGGGGCTTTTAAAGACACGTTTGAAATGCTCTTTGCAGTGCGGAACCACTATGAAACATAAAGCCTTCAGTCATTCCTAAAACAAAAATGTGTGCAGAAGTTTATATTTATTGTGGATTTTGTGTATTCCAAACAGGGAAGGGATTACTGTCTGCAGTTATGGCTCAGACATAACTGTATTCATATTCACTCCCAGTAATTAGTGGATAAATGCGCTGTTCAAAGGTGCAATTTAACCAAATCACACGATGTGGACAACAACAAGCTTCAGGGATAATTTAACAACTCCTCTTGTCATTATTGGTGGAGATTATTTAAATCAGGTGGTTTCTTGACAGCCTTTTAATCGCAGCCCAACATTTGAGCTGAGGTTGGTGCCGACCTGGAAGCAAAATGTTAGTCTTTCATTATCCACCTCAAAGCCAGCTTAACGTGTGTTTGAAATCGTTTTTCAGTTGCAGTTCATTCAAGGTGAAGTTAAGCTAGTTATAGGTAGTCTTCCATCTTTATTCTCCCATCTGTTCAAGCAATGCAGCAGTCCCACTCCTAGGTTTGCGGCATGATACTGCCACTACCATGTAGTAGATACTGCACCACTTTGGATTGAAAGTCTCAACTTGACTCATCCAAACACATATTTTTTGTATTTTAGACAAACAGCTGCATTTTTATCTCGTCTGCCCATAAAATCTTCCTTCAGAAGACATTTTTTCTCATCCGTGTGGATGGCTACGAACTTCCACGAAAGTGTCAATTTCAGACAAAATGAACCTTTGTGTAAGTGAACCTGACATAACGGTTCACTGACATCAGCCTTTATGTCAGTGATGAAGAAAATGTTGATAGTGGCCTGGTGTTTTAGTTGTTTTCAGTTTATTATAGACCTGAACCATGTCCCCATTTTATCCATTAACAATATCTTTCATTTTCCTTTCATCTGTAGATAAAACAAAATGAATGTTGTTTAAATGGATAAATCAGACTAACATTAAGCTTTTGGAATAACTTTCCTAAAGTATCCCCTTTGACCCTGCTTAAAGCAAATAAAATACTGAAAGTCCGGTCTTTGCCAGAAACCAACCATTTCATATTAACTTTACCATTACTGATAAGAAGAGTGATTCCACACACAAACAGAATTTTACCACTTTGAAGGTAAAAGCATGTAAGCTGTCAATGTGCAACTTGCTAAGGAAAATTAAGCAAAATATTACTGGAGGTATTTCTCCCTGGAGCTAAGGATTTACTGCTGCTGTCTGAAAAACCTCGCATTTCTCAAAAATCACAGAAACACTGATCAAACAGGGTTAATGACTCCTTGAGGGAAGCAATCTGTAGACTTTCCCAGGATAGAAAAAATGGCTGAGCAACTCTGTTACCAAAACAAGGTGAGACAGCAGATTAAATGTAAATAAAAGCAGTGTTTCATTCTTGTTTTCTGAAGAGCTCCATGTTGCAGATTTGAAGTAAAGAATAAGTTTCGATGGCTGTGACAGAATAGGATTTACCGCTATGAGTCATTATCTGTTGTCTTAACAAATCAGTGAAAATGACTTATGTGTAATGTCTGATGAAACATTCAAATTCTATAAAACATTTCGAAGGAATATTAATTTTAAGTTGGAAAACTCTATGCGCAATCTTCACTGCTAAACATCTTTTTTTTTATATATATAAAATCAGTTATCATGAGAGTCATGAGATGTTGCAGCACTTTCAACGGATTGAAACAATTTTTCAGGTCCTTTCTTGTCCCGGTCTTATCTTGTTTTGAGACCTCAATTGAGCATATAGTTAAAAAAAAAAAGTTTGACAGATTAAGATGAATATTGACATTAAATGAATCCCTGCTGCGTTTTGTTGAAAATATTTTACAAAGAACGAAACATTTGAAGTGGCATGATTGCTGCTAAATGCCAGAAGCTTTTCAGTCGGTATCAGACATTCCAGCGAGTTTATTTACAACCCTCAGCTCCGTTTAGTGCTTTATTAAGGTGGGACCTCCCAGTTAACTGTTGGTCTGTTTAAGACCAAAAAAGGACACACACACACACACACACGACACCTCCAGAGAACAGCTCTTTATCTTTTCAGATATTCTACATAAACACGCCGCTAATTCTTCACCAGCATCACATCTCGAAGGTCTGAAGATTTCACGAATTACCTTGGTCTGCAGAGCGTCTCCTGCGGTGCTGCCGTTGTCTTTTTCCAGTAAAGATGACATTCACCCTCTGGGCCCAGACCTGCTGGCTGCCCTCGTCTGACACCCCACAGCGGGGCTCTGCCATCTGCCTCAGGGTGGCGCTGTCAAGTTGCCCTGTGATGGGGAGACGGGAGAGCCACTGGTACTCTCTGCAGAGAGAGGAAACCACGTGTTGGAAATGCAATCATTAGGCCATCAGTGTGCAAATCACAAAGGAAATCTACCTAAGCTGTCATGGTGGGCAAAGTTTTCTACTCTGCTCTCGGTTAGTAGCACAAAGAGGTTAGTAATAGTCCTGAATGGCTCAGAGAGCAATCATTAGTGTTTTACAGCCCAGTGGTGTCGTACAGCCCTGAGGCCGGTCCCACTCCAGGCCAACCCTCACACTGATGAGGAGCACCGAACACGAGCAAAGGCTCCAAAGTAGGTGCAACGAAATGACAAACTCTCAGGTCTACTCAGTGAGTCCTACCCTCATTAGAGACCCAACTTTAACATCACTCACCTGACGGCTGATTGCATTTCAACTGCATTGTGAATCTGATGCTCCTGATGGAGATACCCATACTTCTCCAGAAAGTCCTGCAACGGCAGAAACAATTATTCTGTTTGCCAATGTAATTACTTATGATGTTTTTAGTTTTTACTTAAAGTAAATCAATAAGAATATACATCATGATAGACATGTGATCAATATCAATACGTAATACGGGTGATAGAATATTCAATACTTTCACTGGACTCCAATCCAGAACAGCACAGCATTCTGGGAGATATTGGCAGAGGAAAAGCTAAATATTTCACAAAGAAAACATGATTTGAAGTGGCATCATTCCCGTCGCTTGGCGCCCTAGAGAGCACACCGACATCTCTAGCCATACAGAGAAGTTGGTTGGTGTCATCAACTAACTCACTCTTGCTCTGGTTACCTAGCAACAACCTCTGAGTAACTTGCCGGCAGCAGTTACGAGCACCATTTGTCATAATTAATTAATAACGACATGGAGTGAAAACTAGATAAAACAAAAAAGGCCATGACACCAATTCAGCTGTGTTTCAGATATTTAAGACAAAAAAACAATCAATAATTATCGATATCGACTGATATCAAACTTTTATACCATAATACGTTTTTCAGCCCTATAAAGCACACACATATTTTTTATTTATTTTTTGTTGATGTACAGTATATTATTTGATATCTTCATAAAAGGGACCACCCGTACACCTAAAAACCCCTGAGGTGTCCCTAAAATCCAGAGGTATTATTTGGAAAGTATTTCCTCCAAACAGGGAACTCAAGAAGAGCTCCAGAGTTTGACACAAAGGAAACATGTTTCAAATGACGCCACGGGGAACAAGACAACAGATGTTGCATGCAGGTTTATGATTGACCATAATTTGATAGCTATAGGTGCATGCAGGAGATTTCATGTTCAGACAACTGCAGCCACAACAGTGATTACAGATGTACAGGAGCTGGAGGAGGAAATGAGAATCAAGGAATATGACACATAAGTGTTACGGAAACCAGGAGTGTGAAAGCTTCTTTGTTCCACATGAGACACAAAAATGTCAGGAGGTTTTGCTCAGAGATGAGCGTGAGATTAGGTCTGCTCATGTCTATAAGCAGAGTGATAAAATGAATCAACCTGTTATATGACTTTATTTCTACTATACACTTTCCATCAATTCTGGGACAAAAGATTGACTTTGATGAAAAGCAATATCTGAAATTTTGCCTGTAGCAGAAGTGCATTTAAACTGAAAAGCAGTGTGTGTCTTATGACTTTATGATTTTATTGGCATAATTTACTTACTATTTGTCTCATCATAATTACAAACTGGACTTTTATTAGATTTTCTGTGATCGACCAATACAAACTGGTGCATAACTTTTGGGTAAATAATGCAAAGTTGCATTTATATGCATACATATACAAATATAAGACTAGAATATTCATTTGTATTCATCCCCCCTTAGTCAAAGCTTTTCACATCTACATTTTGCTGCAATTAAAGCAACAAGTCTGTTGGGGTATCATTTGTGGATATAATTTTTTAAGTCTTGCCACAGGTTCCCTATTGGATTTAGGTCTCGACTTTGAGTCATAGAGCCAGTGTATGCTTCAGTCTAGGTTTTTCTGTTGTAGCTCTGACTGTGTTCACGGCCGTTGTCCTGATGGAAGGTGAACCAGCATCTCAATCTCGAGTCTTTTCCAGACTTTTGCAGGTTTTCTTGCTAACTTAGTGAATTCTGGAAGCAGCTGTTGAGCCGGATTTTATTTATGGGTTTCAAAGTAGAGAGAGATAAATTAAAATGCAGTCTACACTTTTCAGATTTTTTTTTTTTGAAACCCAGGTACCATTTTCTCACGCTAATAACTGTTTGCGATTTTGTGCTAGTCTATCAAACATTTTGAGAGAACATGTTTTTTGTATTTTTTTCCCTACCAGGGGGTTTTTTGTGGGCTGTAGTGTCCCTTATTTGACAGTAGGCTGACAGGAAGGGGGGAAGACATGCGGCAACTGTCGTTGGGACCGGGAGTCGAACCCACGACGGCCGCGTCGAGGACTCAAGGCCTCCAAATGTGGGTCGCGCTAACCCCTACGCCACCACAGCACGCCCCGAGAGAACATGTTTGTGATCGCAATGGTTCATAAAATGAAAACCTTCAAGGGGTATGAACAAATTTTGATAAAGTTTTTGTGCGTGTTTATCGTTTATCAATGTCTTTCCCTGCGTCTAACTATTGTATCATACCTAACTTTAAAAGGTGCTATAAATGGTGTAATTGGTTGATTAATTTGTCGATTCACGTCCCGGTATATTGCTAATTCGCAAGAAATCTAGTACACATGAACAAAAGTTGTTGCATGCAACAATGCTTTTTGGTACCTTTGTTTCTAAGGGAGTATGAATTTTAACTTCATGCCATCTCCTGATGTTGCTCTAAACACTACAGCTGCAGTATTCACAAATCCCTCTGAGTTGACACTTTATCAGACACTTAATAGAACATTTACTGTAGATATAGAACTTATTTTTTTCTTCTAATTTAAAGCAACAGATAAGTATGTAGGAAAGTACGTCATGCTCTCTGTTAGGCATAGTGAAGGATCTGTGATGCTGTGGGCCTGTTTCTCTTCCAAAACCTGTACAAACCTTGATAGAATCAAACAATTTCCAATAAAAATCTGATGCACTCTGCCAGTAAGCTAATTATAGGTTAGCTGAATCTTTCCACTGAAACAAGAATCAAAACCAAACTGTAAAATAAACAGAAAGGGTTCGTCACACACAAAGTCAACTGTTTTCCACAATTCCCAGACTTGAATCCTAAAGAACACCTGTTGAGTTGAATAAAATTGTCCTACTGTCTGAAGAGACAAAGGAGAAAGTACCAAGCCATAATTGTGCCACATAAAATGTTGTTAAAAACATTGAATTTCTTCAACCAGTCAAAAAATTTGTCCAATAAAGGTTAGATTTTTCTGCCTTTTTGAGACTGTGCAACGTTTGAAAGATTATTATTTTATTTTTTTTACATTTTTACATGTAGTGTCAAAAAAAATATATGGTCAAATCACATTAGACTCCTCTGTTATTCATTATTCATTATGAGTTACTGAGGTGATTTCTCATCGCCTCTTTAAGCAGATTTCAAATGTACAAGTTTTCCCCTTGAAGAAGTTAGAGATTTTTATATATTTTTTTTTCCATACAATGAATTTGCTTTCAGTAAACAAATTGCAACATTCCACGGGTCATCGGGTGAGAGAGAGTTCAGTTCAGTACCTCTGGATCCAGGAGCAGCGGTGATCCTCGGGCGGTGTTGGCGGCCAGCAGCGCTGTCACAGCCAGGACCCAGACCCTCATGTCCCGCCCGGAGGTCCGCGGCTCATGGCGGGATGAGCGCACCGTCAGCACAGCGCGCATTTCTGCTCAACGCCTGCTGGTCTCCTCATGGTTAAATATGCTGTCAGTCCCAGAGAGCTCACACAGCTGATCTGCATCCCTGACAGCCGCCCTGAGCGCTGTGGGAGGAGAAGAATAAGGAGGAGGAAGAGAAGGAGGAGGAAGAGCACCGCCCCTCTGATCGCTCAGGGTGAAATACCAGCGGGGAAAACAAACACACCGGCTGCCTTAAAACCCATTTCAACCCACCGGTCACAATAGTGACCAAGAAATTCTGATTAAAAACTGATTAAATTTTTCAATTAATGTTCAGAAAATATTTAAAAGTTTACAGTGTTTGGATAATAGTTATGCAGTCTCACATGTTTAGAGTAAATTATCTCATGACCAGAGGTTGTGATCATGGTTGCACCTTGGCGAGAGGAAGACTGCCACAATGTATGTTTAAATAAACATACGACAAAGACTTCAGGTGCACATCATCTTTAAAGTGTCTACTTATGATATACAACTTTGCATTTACAAAAATTGGTTTGGTGTGTGAGCAGGATGTGTAAACATGTTGACGGTCACAATAGTGACAGGTGGGACAATACTTTTGACCTAGGTACTCTTATTTAAAAATACATACCATATTCTTCCAATTATAAACTTCTTCCCTTTTTTGAGTGTGGTTCTTGATCTGTTGGACTTAGTGATGGCCAAAGTATACAACAATGTAGTTATGAGAAAGATGGAATCCTTTCTGATTTTGGTAGTGGTGGCTTAGACAGGGACTATAAGGGCAAATATAGATTGTCAAATTTGTACTTTACAGAGCAAATGTTGCACCAAAGTAATGCTGTGGAAAGATATATTCAAATAAACAATGTTCACCTTTTATGATCTTTTCTATTTGGAAAAAGTACTTTTAACTCATCTTAGTAAGAACACCTTATTATCCCACCTGTAACAATTGTGACCGATCATAAAACAACTTTTTCATATATTTTTTTCACAATTTTTTAAATTATTTCTCTTTGATGAGTTCAAAGGGCTATCAGTGGCATCTGATTTAAATTTTTTCATGTCTGGAAAAAATTTGGGATTAAATGGGTTAAGCTTATCAGCAGAAGAGAACATATTGTAAAACTTTCTGGTAGATATCTGCACAGACTTGATTTCAAGTGATCATCACAGATAGTAGAAATCTCAAGTGACATCCTGTGCCTGTCCACTTTCTACAGACTGTCGCCTTGGTTTCAAAATAAAAATCCCAAACTTGACGTAGATCATGTCATGGACAAAGTGGGGAGTGGTTCTTAAAGCTGGTTTCAGGTGCTGGTCCACACCTTAAAACCATCCAAATCTCTTAAATGGGCTTGATAACATTAAACAGCTTCTTCCATTCATTTGGTGTAAAACAAACATCTAACTTCTGATTTATACTACCTTCACTGTTTGAATTAAAATCACTTCAGTTTCTAGTTCATTTAGATGAACTTGAAAAAGCAAGACTGATAACCAGATTTAATAACATTTTTTAAAAGAAAGTCAGAAAGAACATAGGTAAAACATTTTATTCCATTCATACAAAAAAAAGACAGTCTAGCTCAAACCATCTGCATCTACAGTCAAAGGGAACAAAAATGTACAGAAATAAAAAAAAAACAAAATGTGACAACATGCCAACAGTGCCAATCAGCCCCCAAACCTCTTCGCATTAGCTCAATGCATCCCTCAATCACAGATGAACAGTAATACTTAGGATGGATAAGCTAAAAAGACTAATGATGATTTATTACCCCTCCCACAAGTGTTCTCTACACTAGAACCCCTCCCCACCCTCCAATGGCAAAGACGAGGGCTGGAATGGTGTCTTTCAACTCCTAGTATGGCCGGTCTCTTCTGTCGTCTCGTCGGTCACCCCTGAGGAAAAAGGACAGAGGATGTGACATGAGCTGAATTCTGAAAAGGCCATCCACTCGTGTCATTGGACAAGCAGCAATTAAATAAAGGGAGACGTGATGTCAAGCTTGCATTCTGAATCCCAAGGATGTTGTACGTCCTTCCACAGACGGTTTTACATCACTTTGTTTCTCCTAAACATAAATTAGAGCGTCCTTTAACAAGGTCATAGAGAGCAAAAAAAAAAAAAAAAAAAAAGACATTGAAAGTTCATTTTATGAAATCCATTCACAATATACTGTTTATACAAAAAAATACTTCATGAATGCATTTCCTCAGTTGATGTATATCAGGTGAAAAAGGATGCCCAAATTCAGCAACAGCTTTTAAATTTCTTTTGTCTCCAGTCTTCAACCAGGCTATGCCATCTAGTGGCCACACAACAAAACTACAGCTGCTTTCAAGAGATGGTATCTTCAGTTGAACTCAATCTTTTAACATACCTTCCACCCATTTTGTAGCCACCTCCGAAACCTCTATCGCCGCCTCCGAAGCCCCCACGGTCTCCGCCACGGAAACCCCCGCGGCCCCTAAAGCCTCCACCTCGGTCACCTCCAAATCCTCCTCTGCCGCCACGATCTGCGCATGGCAAACACAGGATGGTTTTGAACAAAGTAAAACATTTTGCACTAAATAGTCACGTATGTTAAGTAAAGCAGTTAAAATGTCCTTATATTTTGAGAAAGAAAAAGAAAAAAAACAACAAAAACAAACCTCCTCCTCCGAATCCAGCATCTTCTGGTTTGGGTGCTCCACACTTGTTACACTCCTGCCGCCTTGCAAAGTTCATGTTTCCACAAGAGCTGTTGGTAGAAAATGTTACTTATCATCACATTCACCAGTCATACCCGTTATTTCTGTAATAAAAGGACTAACCTGTTAGGACACGGCCAGTCGCCTCCCTTTATGTCAAAGTTGGGTCCTCCTCCACCGCCACGACCTCTGAATCCTGACCAAACAAAAACTCTGCTGGTCAACATTAAACCACCACCAGTAATGCTATTGCTACTCAAACAGGACAGCACCCACCTCCTCGTCCACCTCTGAACCCTCCTCTTTGGGTGAACTCAGCTCTGCGAGTGGCAAATGAGACTTTGATGGGTTTGCCATTGAATTCCTTTCCTACAGGTCCAAGCACAACATGTCAGAAGAAGCTAAACAAGCCAAGACGCTCAAAGTAATGAGTGTTCTTACCATCAAACCAATCAATAGCAGCTTTAGCTGATGGAGGGTCGTCAAAGGACACAGTAGCTTCTCCCTTGGGCCGACCAGTGGCCTTGTCAGAGTAGATATTGATCATCGGCTGGCCGGTCTTCTTATTTACCTAAAAGACATAAAAAGCATGTCAGTGTAATCAGTGTTTTGCGTCATGTAGTTCCAGTTACTGGCTTAATTAGAAGAATATTTTTTAAATAATTTTCATAAAAGAGGCAGCTACACAAACTCTGTACCTTGATGATGCCAATCTGCTTGAAGTAGTCTCCAACTTCTTGAACAGTCGCGTCTTCTCCAAGTCCCTGTACGAAAATGGTGTTGTTGTCAGAGTTATCCTGCTCCCCAGCTGTGGAGAAAATGAAAAGTGTCAGGAATACCCAAACACAGAGAGAAACTAGAGTGGGCCAATACTCATTAAATTAATCAAGATTTAAAGGAGAAAAGCCCACCTGATTCATCCCTTGAGCCATAATCTCGAGAGCCTATGCAACAGAGAAGCGGATAAAAGAACACCACTTTAGGAACATAAGTTCTTCAACCCAACCTGTGGAGTTTCACACAAACATCAGCCCTACCAAAGTTTAGTGATAACTTTAACAAAAATCCATGTTTACAGCTGTACTGATGTGAGTTTTTGTACCGTTGCATCACCAATACCATTACCTTGCAACAAGAACAGAATTGCTCGTTCTCTTTGAGCTTATACCAGAAATGAAAACCACCAAAAATGTCTCCCGTTTAGGTTTACTCTTCTTGGTCCTTGGAACACCTTTTCATTTACAATCATCCCCGTCTTCATGCAGTATTACCATTATTTTACAACTCCAAGTTCTTTACCATATCTGAAGTCATTTATGAGAAATAGCATTAGGTGGAGTTCCTTGGGAATCTGGACATGAGAATGGTGGCATTCATTGAGTTTTTTTTTTTTTTCCTTAAACCCCCTTTTCTGTTTTTTTCTAACTCAAGTTCTCTCCTCCCCCACCGACACAGTTCTGATGCTCGTCACTTACCACCGAAATTTTTGTAGCCACCACGGTCACCACCTCTGCAGAGGAAAAAATTGAAGATATGATGGCCTTTCCTTTGTTCCAACCGAGAGCTCAAAGCTCCCCTACATCCACACCAGTTTGCACTCCTGCCAGGGTGTGCGACTACAGTGGAAATGTCTCACACGATGAATGAGTTAGTCTTTGGCATTACAGATCAACACACAAATGACCAGGAAGTTCTGACTGAACATCCTGGCAGACGAGTGTAGACAATCACAGGTCAATGGGTCGCCATTTATAAACAATTTGGTCCTTTTGACTGACAAAACCAGATTGGATACCAAAAGCTGGAGAACCAGCTGAATTTGTTTCCAAATGTAAAGTCAGATTGGAGCGAAGGAGTGCAGTAACCAATGAGCAATCTTCAAACGATTTCATTTTTTAAAGATCCTTTAACTGAGGTCCCAGTTTTAGTTCATTCACTCTCAACACCTGTAGTATAAAATGTAGATCCATGTTAACACAGTAAACAGGCTGACCATTGTTAAATACACAATACTTTAATGAATCTGGCTGAATGTGAAGTAGCTGATGATGAGTCTCCAGGTCTATGTAAAGAATACGACTGTTCTACCAAAAGCTTTTACCTGGTCTCCTTAATGCAGCATTACAACAAAGTAATCCTGTAAAATTATCAGGTATTAACATGTTTAGAATATCAGATTTATGTACAAGAGAATATTTGTTTATTGGCTACATCCCTCTTAGTAGTCTACCGAGTAGCTTCATGCTACATTAAAAAAAACATAAATAAATCAATGATCAGGTAGTATGAGCTAATAGATTTCCTAAATCTTGATGTGAAACTGGCATTTCTTTAAATGATGAAAAAAATGTGAAAAAAGTTCTCAGTATAGAAGCTCAACTTTCCATTGGACTTGTTTTTGTTTTGTCAAAGAAACCGTGTCATTGTGTCTCAACTGATATTTGTCACACATGGTGTTGCTTAAACAAGACAGACATTTTGGTCTGAAAGACATTTTCATAAAAGCTTGTCAGAAGTCTTACTGTCAGGCTCTGTATGAAGAAAAACTTGCAGCTTGTGGGCTAAAAAAACCCCCATTAGTGTTCCTCTGCATAATGTACTGCTCACCCCCTTTGTCGCCAAATAAAAATAAAAAGCATAGCATGATGGACTGACAGGAAGCATACTATTAGGATCAAACTGGTAGACGGTGAATGAGACTACAAAACTGACTTCTTCAATCTAGATTTGGATTAGAAACAAGTGGACATGAATAAGACTGATTTGTTTCATTAAGTTCCTTAAGATAACATGTTGCAACTTGCCACGCAAAATATAAACTTTTGGCACTTACGAAAAAAAGAAAAGAAAAAAAAAAGAAAAAGAAAAACCTTTACAATACTTTATATCAGTATTGTGAACTGGTCAAAACCTCCTGTAACTTAAAATGCAGCATCTTCTTGCTCCTGTCTGGGTTCATATCAGAACCTACTCTTTCATTAAATATGACCTTCACTGATCTGGTTGCCACTATGAACAGGCATCCATCATTTCACCTGAATAGATCCAACACAAGCATTTTACTGAATTACCTGAAGCATAAAGCAGATCATTGCAAAATGGATCATTCAATGGATCGATCATAAATGGACTCATGGAAAATTTAAATAAATATTACCAGAACATGTGGGGTCTGGAGCACAAAGCTGATGCGATAGTTCAAATCCATCTACATGGATTGTTTTGTAGTTGAAAGGTAAACAAAAACTTGTTACTCATTTACAAATACATAGAGATACCTGGGGGGTAGTGGCACTGTGCAACTTACCCCATACCAGGAGGTCCACCTCTGCCACCACGGTCGTAACCGCCACGGTCATAGCCCCCACGGTCAAAGCCACCACTACGGTCGTAACCGCCACGATCGAAGCCACCGCGGCCTCTGCCCCTGAAGCCGCCACCTCCTTCTGAGCGGTCTCCGCTATCGCGGCCAAACCTTCCGCCCTGACCACCACTTTCACCTGACAGAACAAAAGTGTGACATAGTGTAACCAAAGGATGTTAATAAAACAAAATTCTGACTACAACGAGAATATGTCCATACCTTCACTCCATCTTCCATAGCCACTGCCACCGCCTCCACCTCCACCTCCTTGGCCCTGGCTGCTATCATATCCACCACTGCTCTGTCCACCATAGGTGCTCTGCTGGCCATAGTTGGTACTGCCACTACTAGCTCCTTGCGCCTGTGCTCCGGTGTAACCACCACTCTGTCCACCGTAGGAGCTCTGCTGGCCATAGCCTGCACCTCCCTGACTCTGTCCACCGTAAGACGCAGCTGCTGGCTGGCCGTAAGAAGCCGACTTGTCGCCATACCTTTGTTTAAAGAAAGGAGGATAGTAAAACAGACACCCAAGACTTAAATTAATGTTGCATCTGTAGAGTCAGTCCAATCAACTTACCCAGATGAGTCTTGACCATAGCTACCATAGCTTTGTTGCTGAGATTGACCAAAACCTTCTGTAAAAACAAATAGGATAAGTCACATTTCAATTAAATTTTTAAGGTATTTAACATAGATTAAGAGTTAGAAATACAAAGAGATTCCTATTTTCTCAACAGCTTTAACAATGAACTACATTACCTGAACCTTGCGGCGCTCCTTGTTGACCATAGCCTGGATAATTCTGTCCTCCATAGGAACCACTGGCCCCACCATTTCCTTGTCCATAACCCTGTAAGTAAGAGGCACGAGTTCAAATAAATACAACCAATAAAGTTAATATAAAATGGGCTGATTGTCTCCTTTGGAAATTATTTTACCTGTCCACCCTGCTGACCTCCATATGACCCATAGCTGCCAACAAAATGAATTCAAATTCAGCTCATAAAAATGAAAATTTTCAAATATATTTCAACTAGTGAAAAAGAAACATGCCAACAGACTGAAAAAGATTCTTGCTACAAAAATCCAAAGGAAATATTATGATTATTTATACTGCACAAAATTGAATTGTTTACATTTGGTGCATCTTCCTCTGAAACAATGTTTTTGAGTGAGTATATAATTACCTCTGTGCGCCACCGTAGCCTGAATCTGAAAGTAGAAAAAAAAACATTGCTAAATTTACCAACAGCGTTTATTAAATAGCGCATCTTCACGCATTTAACCAAGAATGAGAGCAGAGTTAAAATGGGCCAATGAAGTAGGCCGGGCCCAGGCAAGCACGCAAGAAAATGGCGCCCTAATCAAGCCCCGGCTCAGACTAGTTACTGGAAACAAAACGAATCCTTTTTAAAATGTACACAGTTGGTGGACTTTGTGAAATAGTATATCCGTACAAGACCCCCTCTACATTAAGGTAAAGAATCACATAATAATAAAACAGCTTCTTGTTTAAATGGAAAAAACTACAGTTTCGGTATAAACAATGACGCATTCAAGATCGCTAGCAACAATCGACTCGTTGCAGGTTGAATACTCGCAACAGCGCCATATAATATTTTTAAGTATTTCAACAAATACCAAGACATTTAGATAAATTAATTGTCTTTGGTTAAGCCAAATCTCCAATGTAAGGAAGACAAAGCTACACAGAAGGTTGAATTTGTTTTTTAAACATCGGTTATTATCCATGTAATAGACGGCACCGCTGTACGGCCTCGCGGCTCAGAAAGCCGCATTGCAATTTGACCTACTTTAAGAGAAAAACAGGCAAAAAAGACATCCAAGAATATATCTGCACTTACCAGTGGCCATTGTGTGCCGATATGTGTGCAGCTAGTTTAAAAAGGACAGATCTGTTTGCTGTTTTCAGATCGTTAAAAGCAGGAACTGACACAACACAGATCCACTGAGCCGAACACGCTGTAGAACTTCCCTTTAGCTGCTCTGTCTGCTTCTATGGCTGCGGCCAATCCACAGGCCTCACATTCAAACATGTCACTCAACATCGCCTCCTACTGTTTAAAAGCATTAAAGACAAGCCCAACATCACAAGAAAGAGAAAACAAAGATCCTTAATATATTCTCAGTATAGCATAGGCAAGTTCTCATACATCTGATTTTTTACCTGTTGTCTGAGACACCGTGTGGAATACTAATGATATCAGTATTATGAAAATACTGATAAAGAAACACACCCAAACAGTTCAAACACCCTGAACGTAGTAGGTGTCTCTACACTTACAATAGTTTTTTTTACATTGTTATGTTACTACAACCACAATTGCGAATTGGGATTTTCATGCAACAGACCAACACCAAGTAGTGCAGAACTGGAGGAAAAAATAGTAGTGTTGAAATGTTGCATACATGCAAGTCTAAACTTGTATGCATTCTATTCAGTGAACTCTGTAAAGTGACTTTTTCACTTAAGTGACAACTGCAACTCTTTTGAGTTAAGTATACTTGCTTTGACAAGACTTAATGTCTTTGCCCTTTCTTCTTTGCAAATTAGATCAAGCTCAAATGTCAAATTATGTTCTTACTACAGATTTCCATTTGGGTTAAGGTATAGACTTTGATTAGGTCATTTTAATTCATAAATATGTTCTGAACTAACCCATTCAATTGTAGAGCTGACTGTGAGTGTAAGAGTACTTCTCCTGCTGTAAGGTGAACTTTGGCCCCAGTGTCATGTTTTTCAAGCCTGGGAGTTAGGTTTTCTTAAGGGATTTTCCAGTGTTCATCTCAAGCACTTTCCCCACCAACAAACCGGCTTTTATATCCACGTCAGAGAAATTCGGCCACCAACATGCTTCTATGTGGGAACTGCTTTGGGATAAAAAGTTGGGATAAAACGTATTAGTTTTTATAGCATTTTACTTTTTTCAGGTTTTGTTGACTTGTAGCGAACTGTTTTCTGAGCTGTTGCTCTCTGCATCTCCCCCACAACCATTATTGCTGCCTAGCCTGGATTGTCAACTTAAGTGGTTTGTGTTGGTGTTTTCTGTTATACAATTCATGCGATGGTTTAAACAGAACTCTGCAAGATGTTAAAAGTTTGTAATATCAGTTTATAACCTAGCTTTGCTTTATACTCCTACACAACTCTATCTGAACACTGCTGACTTTTTTCTCCTCATTATGCTGTTTGTTCTGTTAAACACCTAAAGGCCTTGAAACAACAGCTGATTCTAAGTCGAGAATAAATTACACACGTGGACTCCATTTATTAAGTATATGACCTGTGAAGGCTATTGCTTGCAATGAGTTTTATGTAAGGACATGGGAGTAAAGGAGGTGCTCAGTCTGCATTAAGATATTAAATACCAACCTGTACTCCTCACTCTGAGTCTGATACATATTATGTACTGTATGTATCATTTGGTGCTTTTACACCACATAATACCACACTTAAAATACTTATAACATTCCAGATATTTGAGGGACATATTTACAAAGTTTTATCTGTATTTTCCAAAAATAAATAGCATGGTGGTGAAATTAGCATCTGGGCGAGTAAGTACAACAGTTTTGTTACTTTTATTTTTAATTATCTGGACAAAATCAGATTAGTTCTATTACTCAATGTGTAGCATTAAAGTTAATCAAATCTAGACTCAATTATCTTCAAGCGGACTAGTTAAAGCACAGATTGTACATTTTGTATTGTATTTATATACATACAGGGGAACCTTTGGATTTTCATGACAGCAAAATAAGAAATGATATATTAAATTTCAGAGGTAGAGGATGATTAGGAAATGTTCCTACTTTTCAAAATGCATTATAGTACTTTACATAAATAAATTTGGCTGAAATTGAAACTAACAATAGTTTCACATCTTGATCCGAGTTGCAGATGGACAGCAGAGCTTTTCATGTTCAATATCCAGTTATCTCAGCTGACAGAGCCATTTGCCTCCAAGAAAAACAGAATCCCAACAAATTAGTCCAATTTTATTCATTAAAAATGCATGCCTCCATACAAATAATTACATTACAAATTGTAATGGCAAAAAAAGTGACAGCGCCAGATAAAGTGTCTCTTTAAGTTTTAAATTTTCTAAGAAAACATAAGCATGTCTGAAAATAATTCTACAATCCCATGGTTTTTAATGCAAACGTCTTACAATAAGGCAGAGTTAAAAAAGGCACAGACTGAGCTTCAGATGGTCGGCTGACCTCCATCTCCCCTTCATATGATCTCAGAAAAGGAGCACTGACTGACTGACAGCAAACACAATATAAACTCTTGGTTGATGGTCTATACATGGTGGTACATATGCAGTATGCAGTAAGACAAAAACATCACAAAATAGAGTTCTCGCATGAAAGTTCAATCCATATTCCTCTGCAGTATCTGATGTATATAAAGCTGTCATTTCAATAGTCATACTTTGTTTCAAATGTTTCAGACAGATTAGTTTTTCCCAGGCTTAAAAGCAGGAGACAAATGGACTTTAAATGCACATAATCTCATGTTTTTCTGTAGATGATCATCACTTTTGAAGTTTCTGTTACAAAAATGATCTCAAGGTTTCTGCATTCAGTTCAATTGTCAAAGTACAAAGACAAACATTAACATACCAATGAAGCAGTTTTACCTTTAGCAGTATTTTACACATTTAAAGTACTTAAAAAGCACTACCGGATCAGCTCAGAGAAACTGAAGTCAGAACCATTTAATGTGAAATCATGTATCCCTCCTTATCTCCAGCTAAAGGTGGAAAAACTACAGATTTCTCAAATAGATGATCCAAAGAGCCATTTGCATCCCAACACTCTGGGCTGATTCAAGATTCTTTATAAAGACATTTGATTCCAGCGGGTTACTTCTTCAAATCTTCAAACTTTTAAAGTTGCAGCCAAACTATTTGTATTTATATAAGAGACTCTTGACAATCTCTGGAAGCCAAAGAGGTAAATCTCGATGAGGTCTGACAACACGTCAAAATGCAGGAGTTACAGAAACATGTGATTAAGGATGTGAAGGTGAGAAATGCTGATATGAACTCCAGAAGCGGCTGAGGTAGGGTTTGCTTCATCATCCTCTGCTACCTGTAGCCCTCATGAACCGGGGGAAGAGAGGCATGTGAGCAAGACTTTGTTTTCATATTCAGTCCTGAAGAGCAAACTACAAAAACAGGAACTTTAAAACTACCACTTCAGAAGTGAAGAGCAAGGCTTTGCGCTGAAGGCTTTTTAACTCCACACGTCCTGCGAGTAGCGTCCCTTGGTCATCAGTTTCTTGACGTAATCTGTGGCCTGGGTGCGCGTCATACTGCCGTATTCCTCTGTGATCTCGTAGAAAGCTGTCTGCACGTCTTTTGCCATGTTCCTCGCGTCACTGGAGAATAAAGCAAACCAAGTGTAGATAGATTATTTACAAAAAAGGGGTGCCAAGAACGGAGTCTCAAGTCTTCAGAAAAAAATGAAAAAGCCCCCCATGTTTTAGGTGCTTTTAGGTCATTACCCGCAAACGTAGATATGAGCATTATCTGTGTTGATTAGCTTCCAGACGTGTTCCTTGTTCTTCTTCAGATGCTGTTGCACATAAACCTGGAGTTTAGAAAATGGGAAAAGAAAACATTTTCCAGCTGTGAGTTTATAAACATTTGATATATGAAAACATAAAAAACAAGTTTACTACCACATACACAACAGTGTACTGTAAAACTCGGTATAGTACTAGTAAAGTAGTAAAATAGTAAAGTACTAGGCAAGAGTACTAAAGTACCACCAAGTAAATAAGAGCAGAAAATTTATGTTTACTGTTGATATGTTTTAATAAATCATTATATATGTTGTTTCACTTCCCATAAAAACCTAAGACATCTTTTGACACACTATTGAAGAAGAACCATCTCAGTTGCAGCAGCTTGGTAATCTCCAGCAGCAGCAGCAGTCATGTAGACAGTCTGACCTTATGATCCTGGTCTCTGGAGAAAGCAACATTAAGCTGCGTTAAGACGCTGTTCTTCTCTGCCTCCTCCAGCTCCTCCTGGTAAATATAATCCTCATTTTTGTGTCTGCAGCCGAAATACATCACCGTCTCTCCTACTTCCTTCCCTGTGGAGTAAAAGCATCCGTGTTACATTTAAAGCTAAATCCTTGAAAGGGACAAAGTTGGCAAAGTTGTTATGGAGAGAAGGGACTGGATTTATTTGTGTTCGAAAAAAAATTCTTAAAAGTTCAATTTAACACTTTTTTTTAATAGAACAATTTTTTAAAATGACTGAATTATCTTGAGTAACTTATCTTAATAAACTCGATTATCTACAACCTTATTTCAAGTTATTTCAAAATTCAAGACAGTTAAAAACGGCATTCACTGCAGTTGACCGGAGTCTAGAGCTACACATGAATTAGCTTCAATACCTTCAAACAGCATACAGAAAAATTCATAACAGATAGTTTTGATGGGTTTCAGTCGGCTGCCAAAGTCCCATTTTTCAAACCATAAATTGTTAAACACAGTTTTTATGTCGAAGAAACTCTTTGTCAGTAACTAACCAACTATTTTTTCAGGATTTGATAAGAAAGCTAACAGACCAGCTTTAAATTTCCTCTCAAAAGGGCGTTTAAAGCCTAATGTTAACAGCTTTGCAGTTTTTCCAAAGAATAATAATGCCTTTTGTTTTCCCTCTCTAGAGGGAAAACAAAGGGCATTATTTTCATTTCAACTTCATTTATTCAATCAAGTTTTTATCTATTTCTTTCACTTGGAGATTGGAAATGTCATTCAGGTTAACCAATCAGATTTTAGGGTTTATTTAATGAAACACGGTTACAGTTCAAATTAATTCATGAAGGACAATAGCACATAAAGTTAATTAACATTTTAATAAATTATTTTCACACCTAATTTTATATTTAATAGTATTTTTTTTTTTACATTTAAATAATCTTACATAATGTACTGTTACACTATTGGCTCTAGATATTTTTGTTGCAATGCTTTTTTTCCACCTTCTCAGTTGACTGGGGAATTTAAACAAGGACAAAAAAATCCCAGTCCTTCACCTGATGTTATCATGAAATCTCAACAACAACACTTTGAGGGGGAGAGATGATTGAACACCTTGCTGTTTGAGCCAGCCTCTCTCCTGGATGAAGCCCATGAAAGGAGCGATCCCAGTGCCTGGGCCGATCATAATCACTGGGTTGGAGGCCTTGAATGGCAGGCGGAACTGGGACTTGCGGATGTACATGGGCACGGTGGACTTGTGGCCGTTGACGAGTTTGTTTTTCAGCCAGTTGGTTGCGACTCCCTTGTTGACGCGCCCCGTCTTGGTCATGTACTCCACCACCACGGCACAGATGTGGATGCTGTTGGGGTGAACCTACAGAGCAGACATATTTTATTAGGAGCTGTCGCCATCAAAGCGACAACTCATTTTAAGAACGTCTTATCTGTAAAGGGGTCAGTACTTTAGAAGAAGAGGCGATGGAGTAGTAGCGAGCCTGGAGACGAGGCAGCAGCTCACACAGGTGGTCAATAGGAGGCTTTAAAGAAGGCATATCCTCCAGAACGGCCAGGATGTTTCTGGAGGAGTCCAACACCCAGTTCTGGTAGAGAGCCTGCATACAATGATGTGGGGATTAAAGAAAAACCCTTTACTCACCAGCAAAAGTAACATGACAAAATCTTGGTGCTTTTGGGGTTAAAAGTTGCTCTGAATCAACTCATCACCGACCTTGCCCTCGGGAGAAGAGGAAGCCATCTTTCGCATGTTCTCCTGGTCTTTGGGGTCAGAGGCATACTGCGCCAGCTCGTACAGGACGTTGGTGCGGGGAGGGTTTGTGATATCCAGGTAGTGAGTGAGGGCGGTGCGGTAGGTGGTGGGACAGGGGAACGGATGCTTCTTGTTGGACTCCTCTGGAGACACATCACAAAACTGATTAGTATTTCCATCAACAGTCCAGTTATGGCCATTAGTTTTGTACGGACACTAATGTGTTTTGATGGTTTAACATTTGCATATTTTACTTGTTTCTACGCTACACTGAAGAAGGATTCAAAATATCAAGAAGCTTCAGAGGGAGGCAAATATGTCTTCACTTTTACATGCATCTTTTCCAGCTGAGGGTCCAAAACTTCAAAAGTCTGATCTGAAACACTATTTATCTTTTTCCTTGTGACAAGGTGCTTCATCATGTGAGGCAAATCCACACGAAGATCACATCAGTATGGAACGCTGTGAGCCAGACTCTGACCAGACGCCCCAAATAATCAGAGGAAATAACTTTACCCCAGTGTTCAGTGGTTGAGCTGTGTACCTCCTACAAAATTTCAGCTTGTCCTTGATAATAACGCTTTAAAACTCTTTGAATTATCATGCCTATGAATGCCTCCTCTTGCTAGTTTACGCTTCGCAAGCTCTGGCCTGCTGGCAACACATTTCTGCAACATTCCTCGTTAACACAGCAGGTCTTGATGCTCAATTCCAGTGTTTTCCTGAAATCCTCATACTACTAATTAATCGCCACCGCAATCAGACTTCTCTGTGCATGGTTTATGTCCTCAAAGTGACCTGAATGCACAGAAGAAGAACACTGACATCACACAGCAGTGCATTATTTATGAAAGTAATGGTGGATGGAACCATTTATGGATTGATTTTGCAGTTATTTAGCCAATGGTATTGTCACAAAATTATAACACAAAAGAAGTTAATAAAAAGAAAGCACATCTAACAGAAATGGCCTTTTGTGGAGCACTGACTGCAACAACGTAGTCAGATCCAGAAGTGGTGGGATTGTGATGTGATGCACTTCACTGACACACATTCTTTCATAATTATAATTTTCAGCTATCATTTATGTCCATTGCTTATCATTTACTGCGTCTGGCTTCTTCTTCTGTCATGCTATGATCATTCATACTACAGACGCTCTGAAAACAACTGGATATGTATCAGATTTAGTAGCACGTTCGTCATCATTGTTTAAAATAAAACAATTTGAGATGTCACAAAAAAATACTAACGCCCCAAAGTTTCCGCAAATATGTCATTAATCATCAACCTTTTAAACCTCGGCTCTACATTAAAACAACATGTAGTTGAGTCACATGCATTCAAAAGGATGACGAAGCAGGTCTAGATTATCAGTGAAGGATTTCATGATAGTGTGAAGGGGAGGGGCTTCTGTGGCCAAGGTTCTCTATGGAGGCAATGAAATACCATCAAGGTTATTGAGAGAGATAACCACATCAAGGTCTACGCCAAGGATCTCTCCCAGCTTGTTCACCAGCTCTGAGTTGTTTGTGGGGAAAACAGCGACGTGGTCTCCTGACTCGTATCTGAAATGGCAGAATGGGATGTTAAGACTTTGACCATCAGGCATAAACCTGAAACTGTGAAGCCGAGTTTGTCCAGAGAGACAGTTTTCCAGCAGCCTTGCCTGATCTTGGAGCCTGTGATGTCCAGCTCTAGGTGCATAAGGTGTCTGTCGCCAGCTTTGTTGAGTTTACGGTTGACAGTGACTGGAGCCAGGAATGGGTTCTTGGCATCGAAGGGTCTGTAAATTAAATTAAATATTTATAACAAATAAGCATTTATTTAACGCAAGACAAAAAAAAAGGGAAAAGTTTCAACTTTCTTTGTGAGATGTTTTCTGTAACCACGAGGGGGCATCAAGTTTAATTTTCACTAAGTGACTTTCAGTGCATTTTTGCAACAGACGACATATTACTGTAGGTAAAAAATGATACATGACTGCGCTCAGGGTGACTGAGGACGCGTCTGAACTTACGGCTTTTGGACTTCAAAACTCTTCAAACGACCAATCTCTCCTGTGTAAACTTTGTTCATGCTGACATCAGTGTGCACCTTCAGCTCGTACTGCCGAATGCTGCATGGCAGAAAAATGGGAGACTAAATATCGGCTAATCATGCACACAGAAAGAAACAAACTCAATACCAAGTGTGAGAAAAGCACAACTCAGGAGAACAATAATGGAAAAATGAAATTAACATATTACAAAAACAATTTGACCATGAACGCACCTTGACTCATCTCCTGACGCCTCCACACCGAAGTGCTCACAGACTGCCGGCCAGAACTGTTCTCTCCAAGAGACGAAATCCTCCTCAAGGCTGAAACCAAGAAACACAACTGGAAGTTTAATTGGAAATGTGCTGACCAGGCTTTTGCTGGAAAAAATGTCTCATTTTCAGCACAATATTCACGTAATAATTTTCAGCTTTTCTGAACTTAAGTTTCTGGATGGATGAACGGTACCCAAAAAGACAGAAAATGTGCAGCAAGTTCCTTGATAGAGATTATAGTTCAGAAAAAAGGCAAAAGAACCAGTTTTTTTTTTTAATTTCAGCCACAACAGATTAAAATTCATCGAGTTTAAGAATCTCTTTTTCAAGGGAGTCCTTATCTCCCAGAACCTGAGCTGCTGATCAGAATAACTTCAAATATGTTTCAATACTGTATTAGCGAGGTCACCCACCAGACGATATTCCCCCAAACTGTCTTTGTTTTTGACAGTGAAAATCACATTGTGTCTCTGAAAGTTTAAATATCTAATATCAGAATTATTTGTTATGACTTTGTGATAAATGTGTTCCTTTGATAACTCACTGCCTGCTACTGTCTGTTAGGGTAAAAATAAAGAAACCTTTTTCACTTTTATTTTTAAATACTTTGGTTGTTTTCATGAACTGGTATTGAAAAATTATGAAAAATAAAAAAAAAACTCCCACAGCCTGAACAATAAAGGCTGGTTTTTGATCAGTAGTGGCAACTGACATGATTAAAAAGTAACATACTGACTGTACACAAACCACTCTTGGACATTAACCAGAATACTCACTTGCCATCATCATCACCCAGACCAAGATCAAAGATGCGCTTGGCTCCCAGTTCTTCCAGCCTTTTGTCTACATATTTTCCCATAGCGTTGTAGTGTTCGTAGGTCTTATTGCCCAAAGCAAAAACCTGCAGACAGACAGTAAAAGATATTGGAGGATCAGCACATAGTCTTTCCATTTAAGAGCAAATAATCACTTTAATTTAGAAATTCATAAGCTGTTCTTTTAAGTTGTCAATCAAGTGAAAATGCTCGATATCGTAGAACAAAAATGACACCTAAGTGAGTGATGCTCCAAAAAAAACCTCAGTAAGTTATATTTAGAAAAAAAAAAAAAAAATCCCCAGAATGTTAACATTTCAATTTACTTTGATCTAAAGACTAAAAGTTTAATAAAAGTATGTTTTAAGCAGAATTTAACTACACTTATTATGTGACTAAACATATTTCATCTAGTGTGAAGGATGGAAAAAGATCAGTTTAGATTGTAAACATGCTGACTCAAAGGACCCACAACTGTGGAGCCTTTCCAACAAATTGGTTTCAGTGTTTATCTGGTGCTTACTAATCACCAGTTCTTTGTGTTTTTAACCAAAAGAAACTCGGTTGCTAGCACCAAAAACCAGCACTATCCCAGCATTAGCTTTCTGCTGGGCCAGAGGGGAAAAAAAAAAAAAAAAAAAAAAAAAAAAAAAAAAATTTTTTGAGAAAAAAAAAGTCTAAAAAAAAAAAAAATAAAAAGTTATTCAAGAAAATTAAGATTTTTTTGTGGTTTTTTACACCATTTCTTTCCA